>JACXGK010002144.1:0-10752 GCA_016801125.1 Novumbra hubbsi | reverse complement strand
CAGTGTTTTGGGTATGTTTGGCATTAAATACATTTTGACTGATCCCTTACCACACTAACTAGGAGACTGGAACCATATATTCTATGGGAGACTAAGCTATCTATTTGAGGAGACGTAACACTTGACAATAGATCCTTAATATAAAAGCAGCTTCAGAGTTTGTGGTTTACTTTTGTTGGTTCTGTTAAATGCACTTGCCTACTATACTGTTTTGTCAGTGTAAGATGATTACTACAATAATTGATTATTCAGTATTGTGCATGCTTGTGATGTATTTATATTACAGTAGCTTGGATTTATTAACTCATACCGTGGGTGTTAAGTATTCATATGATTGAGAAAACGTAGGATTTGTCTAATTATTTCAAATTTATAAATTATTCTTATGTTTATGTTTGCTATACCAAAATGGTGGTTGTTGAACTTGAGCTGTTATGAGCATTGCGATATTTACATGCAATTTGTGTATTTCATTTCTTAATGGAAGAAAAAAAGTGGAAAAAACACACACCAGTGATTGCTTAATCATAACAGTTAGTGTTCAATTATAATAATGGCATTGTAAACAAATTCTTTGTTCTTATGTTATTAACTAATTTGAACAATGGTGACGTTTTCTGAATCTGTGTTTATGTTATGAATTCACAACATGGACCACAATTTATTTCTGACAAGTATATATATTTATTTATTTTTTTGAATATATTTAGCTGGTCCTGAGTGGAATATATCTTGAATGTGAGTCATTATGTAGCAGTTGCACAAGAACATAAATAATAGCTATGATAATAAAAAAAAGGATATGACTACATTATAAATGCACCATTTCCATGATGGTCAAGTGTATTGTTGTGTTGTCACTAAAAGGTAAAGTAAACCTTTTCTTTGAACCCTGAGTATTTTAAAGAGAATGTTGTAACCTCTAGTGTGCCCCTAGTATGATATTTGTGTGTGTGCCTGACAGAGAATGTGTATTTTCAATGTCACTTGAAACAGTTTATTGGGGTGTAAAAAAGAAGCATCCACCATCACCATGTATGCAAGTAGGGAATCATAAGCACACAGCAAAAAAACACCTGCGCTTCTCCATTCAAACTTGCATGACACCAGTGCATTGAGGGCACATGTACGTATCTGCTCCTGTGATATCATAGAAAAACTAGAAATTAGGATTTCACATTTAAGCAAAAAGAGAGAGTTGCTTGTTATGCATTGTTAACGTAACTTAGGCCTTCCACGAGGGCTGAATGTCCCAACTAAATGATTCCCAGTTGGATATAAAGGCACACATCTAAATGATATAGGTCAGACCTTAATCTACATGCTCAGTGTCACTATTTTTGCCACTATTGACGGAACCTTGAAATGCATGCTATAGGTTCTTTAAAACTTTGTACACACCTGAGCTATTAGATTGGTTGAGTTGTTTTCCATCAGGCTGCTATACGCTGTACTGTAGATTTTAAGAGATCATTTTTAATGCCCTGAAAACCATGCACATTTACTTTTGTTTTTTTCACTTGCTATCGGAAAGACACTTTAGAGTGTTCTAATAAAATATGCCATTAATCTAGTGCCGCCCCTGAGAGCCGTGGTCGTCCCTTACTAACACAGGATTAAAGAAGTAGCGTCAAAAGTGGACTAATTTGAATGCGAGAAAAAAATGACAATAAAATATTTTAGATATTCTTGTACACTGGTGATGCTTACAATTGTTTAAGTTTATTGAAAAACTGCAACATTAAGATACTACTTAGACACATATTTCTATTAAAAACACCAAAGCATCAACAAGAGGCAGAACAGGGGAAACTAAAAAATAAGTTGAACCTGATGCATTTACATAGGTCCTCCTTTAAACACTCTAGTTTTACTTGGTCATCCGTATTTCAACATTAGAATCAGGAGTTAAAGATTGAAACTTTGCATAAAAAAACCTCAGACTTTTAGAAATGTTTTTTTTGGAGGAGGGTCATATCAGAAGGGATGTTTGAATTATTAATAACAGTTCCTTAATTGTTTAATTTATATCAACAATTCATTTAATTGAGTTGTGTTTATTTGTTTTGGTTTGAAACAGATCTATGTCAGATCTAAGGGTCTGTGAGTTCAGGTAGAACACCACTGTATGTTATTTACCTACAATCGAAACAAGTAAACTTTTAGCACCAGGGCTGTACAACAAACCAAATCTAGATAAAGCCACAGAATCATCCCGAACAATGTATTAACATTATTAACTAAAAGGGAGGATACAATGGGGTAAGTGGATTATGTATATTTGAAGGAAATGTAGTTGCCATCTGTTACCCATTAAAGCTATTGTTTATTTGTTTATAGAAATGTATTTTTATTGTTGTCTTTCTTAACTACCAGTTCATGCTCTATACTTCATCGTATAAATATATTTCTGTACTGTTTCTTTATGTCTTAAGTATATTTAAATACTTGATATTGGAAAAAGTTTTACCTCTGTTCATCATATACAAAAATACAATATGAACACTTTGTATGGATTGAAAATAGGTTTTGCAAGAATCTAATACTCAACAGCTGATTTAATTGTTTGAAAATGAATCTGTATGTGTCAAATATGAGAGAATGTTGTCTAGAGTTACCCTACGGTAATCATATCTTGTAAACCCTAACCAAAATCTCCCCAACCGCTAAAAACGGAACTTTAACTTAACTCCTAACCCTGACCGTTATCTTTACCCACAGCTTTCAAAAGTGTCTAATTTGCAATGGGTTACTATTCTGTACTTGTGAGATCATCTGGTCCCCTGGTCCCCACAAGTAATACACACACACAAACATACATACAAACACAGTCCAGTTTAGCCTTTTCTCTAAATTATTCAAGCCCATCTTTATGTACCAATAAAGAAGCAGAACCCCACAGTGACTGATAACAAAGTGGCAAGCAGTTGCATCCCCAACACTAGACTCAAGCCACTTGCAGCAGCCTGCAGTATTGAAGCTTTCATTAGATTAATTTCTGTGCTTTGAACAGTCTCCCATGCCAGCCAATAGCAGATGAGCCAACCCTGCACAGCCTCCAATCACGTTCCTGTTGCTAGGGCTATAATAAGCCTTTGTTATTAGCCCCAGCATTGCTGCACTGCTCAGACAACTATATCAAAAGATATGAAAGCTCTAGAATTTAACAGAACCACTCTATCCCATTCTGTGCTGTGGTCCACTACATGTCTTTAAGGATGGACTAACATTCATATAGTGCCAATAGTTTGTAAAAGAATCTCGGAGATGGTCGGATTAGTGTTGAAAAATTAGCTGACAGATTTTGTTTTATCTACCTTTTGAGTATCTGATGTTGAATATTTTTGGATTGCAACAGTGTTTTCCAGTCAGAATAATCTACCAGAATTGTGGATTAGTCCGGGTTTTCCAATACCTATTCTAAGGTCTTTATTCACGCGCAACGCTTTGCAGTCACGGGAAAACCAGCCACTGGTCCATATATTCGTAAGAGATTCATTAGAAATAAACCCATGAATTATTTAACCAATAAGGCTACAGCAGGTGTTGCCAATGAACGACTCCCGGTAGCCGTGTTTGTTTTAAAGGCATGAGAGAGTATGGGTTATAGCCAATCTGACGCAGCTGGGAGTTTAGGTAAGGCACAATGTCAACATGCCAATGTTAAGTGCTGAGATGCTTTACTGCTCAAGTGGTTACCAACAAAACTACAACAGTAAAAAATGTTGTAATGTCATAACCGTGGTATACAGTCTATTATACCAGGGCTGTATGCCAATCAGCATTCAGGAGGGAAACCACCCAGTTCAAGAGAATGTATACCATGGGCATATCATTACATCACTTTTTACTGCTATAATAGTATTTGTAGCCGGATTATAACAGCAATAATGCATCTCGGCCATTAATCCACAGCTAAGCGATCTGTCCAGGCACTCAACAATGTGTTGTTTTTAAGCTCTTAGCTATGTTGCCCAGAAATTTGTTTTTGCCTTATTGCTTATACACCACAGCTAAGAAGTACACAAGTTGGCCATGTACCACAAACCACAGACAGTTTTACATACTTGCTGTAAACATTCTGATATACATCATAAAACAGTCTAATATATACAAACATATTCTTATATACAGTACTGTGCCAAAATCTTAGGCCACTGAGAAAATGCTGTAAAGCTCAAAAAAAGAAATAAAGAGTATTGGACTGGCCAGGTGAAAGGCCGGATCTTATTATATTGAAATGCTGTGGAGTGATTTAAAACGGGTTGTGCATGCAAGAAATTTTTCAAACATCACACAGATGAAAAAATTCTGCATGGTGGAGTGGGAAAAACGTTCTAGTAGGAAATGGCATCTTGGTAAATATTTTTTAAATAAATGATAAAATGGTCAGAACGTCATTGTTTTTGGTTCAATTACATCCCCTTTATCTATAGACATTGCTTGAAAGAATATCAAATATCAATCTGCCCTCATCGCTGCTTGGCCCCAGTAACACAGTGCTGAAAGAGTTATGAGAAGGACAGGGTGGCTCACAGACAGCGACGGCTGGAGCTTACTTTCCAAACTGCGACAGGGAGACACAACGGTTTGCATTCTGTATGCAGTTACTCATGCTTCTAGGTGCCTCCCCTCTTGCTTCTATGTGCCTCCCCTTTCACTTCTACGTGCCTCCCCTTCCACTTCTACGTGCCTCCCCTCCCACTTCTATGCGCCTCCCCTCCCACTTCTATGCGCCTCCTCTCCCACTTTTATGTGCCTCCCTTTCCACTTTTACGTGCCTCCCCTCACGCTTCTATGTGCCTCCCCTTCCACTATTACGCGCCTCCCCTCCCACTTCTATGCGCCTCCCCTCCCACTTCTACGCGCCTCCCCTTCTACTTCTACGTGCCTCCCCTTCCACTTCTACGTGCCTCCCCTCACGCTTCTACGTGCCTCCCCTCCCACTTCTATGTGCCTCCCCTCGCACTTCTATGTGCCTCCCCTCCCACTTCTATGTGCTCCCCTCCCACTTCTATGTGCCTCCCCTCCCACTCCCACTAATGACATTAACGCCTAGAACTGCAATCTAGGATTTAGCTATTTCGGCATGCCTTCATACCAAACCTTTTTCGGTTTGAGTTGGCCAAAAGGAGTAGTATTACATACGTGGACACTTGATGGCAGTGTTAGATGTTTTTCTGAGATGATTTCTCAATAGGACACCAAGCTTGTTTAGTGAAAACACCACACTTATAATGGCCAGTGTGACTCACAAAAGAAGCGGGAAATAGAAAAGTGACATTCAGAATCTTGTGCAGCCCCAGAAAACCTGCTTTATTCGACTATGCATATTTTTCCAGTAGACAATATTCACTAAATGTTTTGTAAAACCCCTGTCATCTGCATTGATAACAAGCGTGATGCAGTGAATTTCAGTCACTTAAGAAGACGAGATTTCCTCTCAGAAAATCACAGAAAGACTACAAAAGTGAATATCCTGACAAAAGGGTCATGTCATGATAACCCAGTGAATTCAGGTAAACACAGAGCTGGAGTGCATCCTCTCTGGTGCACACAAGCTTCAGAGTTCAACTGAATAATTAGAAACTCTTATGACTCCATTTTAACATGGGTATTAATATAAAGTGGCACACATGGCAAACTCTCTTAATAATCAAGCAATGGGCTTTCTTTACACTTCCTGGTTGTTGTCATTGCAAACAATAGGCCGCATTGATGGCACCAGTCTACCTTTGTAGTTATTTCTCAAATTTTTATCTACATTGGTGTGGTATTGATTAAGATGTGCTAAATATTTAGTACCAACCAACCCCGTTATACTGTAAATTACAACAATAATCCATTGTCTCACTTCCGATGGTGCCACTCCATTATTCAGTCTTGTAGGATGTGCAAGTGGAATTGTTACAGTATCTTATGTAAGGCAATGATAATAATCTGTACATCAATGTGATCTATGCCCACTATTTCTACAAAACTGAGCACTTCTTCTGTTGCATAGCAACTGCTTCCACAGTAAATATTGCTATGAATCTTTCTGCTGTTATTTTGGAGAGCTGTGCAATGTGGAAATGATCTGGTCATGAAATGCCACCAAGAGGAATAATTGCCCAGTGATAAGCAAGTTCAAATACATTAATGGACATGAAATGAATAAGGCTATTTGTAATTAGAACTCTTATACACCAAACAAAGCTGCCGGTAACGCAGTTAAATGTAAATGACTTGGTAACTTGTGCTGTTTACTTTAGAGAAAAGGACTGTGTGTCAGTTGATATCCCCATTCATGATAACACATATTGTATGATAATCCATTGAGACAAATGGCTTACTCCCTCAGCAAATAAAACTATTTCTACATGGCTGAGGATTGTGGTCTTCATATGTTCCCCTCGTTCCTACCAATATAAGGCATGTACATGCATTGTGGTGTACCCTGACTGTTGAAAGGGACACATATGATGGTTTATGGCTGTTGAGGTGCAGCCTTAGATCATTTTACATAAGACTATAAGATGTCTGAGGTAAGCTTGATAGGCTCTGCATATAGAACAAGGATTATTCTTTGTTTTGTCCTGAAACAGATACACATGGGCAGGGAGAACAACATAAGACAATGATAAACTCTCAGTTTTCAAATTGATCATCAAAATCCACATATTCTTTACTGCAAACAGCATAATTCTCTAATTGTTTCTAAGATACTGCACCACAAAACTTCAGGTATAAAATATTTAACTTGAGCAGGTCAAGAAGAAACTTTTGTACAGTTGTCACTTGTTTGCTAAAAGAGACATTTGTAGGTGCATGCTGGAAGTGGCGTTAGAGTCCCAGTAGGGATTACTCACACCCAGTAGAGGAACTCTTTAAGATGAGACTCTAAAAAGGTGTCCAGAGTCTCTGGGGCCACTACATGTCCAATAGCACTTATCATTATGGGGATGAGCCTGGTGTTTTGATCAACAAACCAGGTCCTCATAGCATCAATGCCACAACATTGTCCGTAGCATCCAATGGGTTAATGATTCCCTTCACCTACAGCTAAAATGTAAGGTGTTAAACAAATGCAACTGCTAATGTGTGTAAGACTGGGATAACTTTGGATAAGACCATCAGCTTAACGACTGAAATGTAGAATTTATTTGCAATGTAGTACATCATAAGCAGACATGACAAGCTATGTTTATAAACATGCACATGGGATAAGACAAAACAGGTGCACCTTATACATCTTTTGCAATTAATATATATATATTTACAATGCCAAATGCCTAATTTTCTAAAATACTGTACCTGGGCAAGCTCTTTTTATACAGTTCCTTTTTAAAATACATTACATAAAAATGTAATTATAGCTAATGGTGAAGCAAATAGTTTTTTTTGAACAGTTGTAATTAGTCAGAAAATACCATAAAATGCGTAAAAGGTGGAGCTAATTTAACAGGCAAACCTATGGAAATGCAACTTCATCTTCTGTAAGGTCCTCCAGCTCTCCTTCTCTGCTTCCATCCAGCTCTCCTTCTCTGCTTGATTTCCTGTGTGCACATGTCCTATTACATGTGACGAGAAGAACACTGATTTAAATGTCACAGACAGCCTCAGATCAGACACAGAACAGGTAAATCAGTGAGAAGTCAGAGACTGTTTATATCCTCTTAATTCCAATTGTAGATGAGTTCAATACAATACAAAATACATTTTCCCAAGCAAATCCAAACATTCCTTCAGTTCATGTAACTGTTATTACATTATTCAGTCTATTACAGAAGGGATATACTGAAACAAATCCTGCAGTAAATTGTACAAATGCAGATATAGATCCCCCACCATATGACCTAGTTGGTGATGGTACAGCTAACACTCACCTCAACGAAGGATGAACTTTAGATTCCAATCGCCCCCAAGATTCCCTGCAAGCAATTGAAGATGGACAAAACAAATCAACATTTTTAGAATGGACTAATTTAAAACACAATATATTATATAATTCAATCTGTTTTTGTCCTGGTGTTACTGACTTATGCTGGAAAATTATAGCTTTGTGGTGTGGAACCCAGAAATACTATAATTCACCATTTAAGTGAATTTAAAAAATTGGAGAACTATAGGCACTCTTTGGGGTGGAAGAAAATAGCTAGTAACTGTACAGCACTGCAACACTTCCACAAGTTACGTGCCGCTTGCTGACTGAGCCTTCCAACAAGCATGTAACAGCTTGGACCAGAGCTAGTTACAGACCAATATCACTGCACATGGAGGTAACATCACTTGTGCTGGAGGCTGCATGGGTCCCAGGTGCACTAATTGTAGCCCCAGCCTGACTTGGGAAAATAAAACAGCAGGCCATTAGTTCTGCTTTCCCTTGGGCTTTTCTCTGAGCTTACTAGGAAGGCCAAAACACTTCTGGAAAATACAGGGATCAGTCTGTTTGAGCTGACAAAATGTACTAATTGAATGTAACATACACACAAACTTTTAAAGGAGTCAGGTTGTGGATCATATTTGTATGTGTTTCTAGCAGTTTGATGGACAATTTTTTATGCAATGACTTCACGATAGACAGTATTTGAAACTGACATCTACTACATGTCCTAAATGTAAATGACAGGGTCTAAAAAATATCATGTAAATAAGTATTGAAATCCTTTATTCAAAACTTGGTAGATGTCCCTATGACAGCGATCACAACTGAGTCTTCATAGGTATGCTTCTACCAGTTCTGCACTCCTGGATTTGAGCAGTTTCTCTTGTAGATACTCTCAAGACCTGATGAGGGGCAATGATGAATTACACAGATATTGAATGGGTTTGAGACCAGGCTGGGCCATTTAAGGACATTCACAGATTTGTCCCAAAGCCACTCCAGCATTGTCTTGGATGTATCTGGTCGTTGTTCTGCTAAAAGCTAAATCTTAGGTCCTATGCGTCCTGGATCAGGTTTTCCTCAGGAACATTTGAATTCATCTTTCCCACAATCCTGAAAGGATTTTTATAGCCTGATACTCCCAACACATTGCTTGCAGTGTGTCCTCTGCCGAGCATGGCACTTTGTACTAATAGTTTGCCAATCTAGATGAGCATGTTCGACTTGTCATATGCCTTTTACTCAGGACTGCTTGTCATCCTGGCAGGTTCTCCCATCTTTGCAGTGATGGTTGTCATTCTGGCAGGTTCTCTTTTCTCTGCAGTGATGCTTGTCATTCTAGAATGTTCTCACTTCTCTGCAGTGATGGTTGTCATTCCGGCAGGTTCCCCCCTCTCTGCAGTGATGGTTGTCATTCCGGCAGGTTCTCCCTTCTCTGCAGATTGTCATTCAGGAAGTCTTGATGGTTCTTCTGTTACACAATGACATGGCCCATTGTGCTCTCCAGATCTCCAGTTTTAAATCTCTGAGGCCTGAAGAGTTATTTGAGCCTGAAGGCATGGTTATGTTTTGACATGCATCGTGAAGTGTTGGACGTCATATAGACAGGCGTGTGCCTTTCTTATTAATTGGATTTTCAAGTTTTAGATGTATAGTATGATTATAAGTTTTGAATGTCATGGCATTTCTCCACTAGAATTCAGTTGTGTTTTCTATTGTCATCATGTTGTATTGTTTGTAGATTGATGGCCAAACTAATTTAATTGAAATAACTATCCGTTTAGTCTATAACAAACAAATATGGAGACAGTGAAAAGGTCTGAATACTTTCTAAAGCCACCTATATTATTGCATGTCATGTTTCTCATCAGTTTCAGTGCCTTTAATCTCATGCATCTGTCCATTAGTACTTTGTATATATACTCTTATTTAGCTTTAATCCATATTGTAAACTAGATAGTAAAGCTTGCTATATGTGTTTTGTTTGTCTCCTAATAGGAAGGTTGTCAGGGAAGAGGGTTGTAGGTGGATCTACTGGGGACTTACGCAAGGAGACCTCCGGGAGCAGACATGGACCTCCCTGGCCTCCTGTTTTGACATTCAAAGGGGTTGCTGAAGGACCTCTTCCTCAGCATGTATTTCACTAGAATCTAAATGTAGGGAGAGAGATCGTCACAGATTACATCCCAAAAGACATTATTCCTTTCGCAAAGGCTAAGTCACTGTGCCCGGCAGTTCAGTTGTGTGATTATGAACAGGTATTGGAACCCAGGAAACAGCCTACTGACAGTGTCCAGGGTCCAGTAAAGGGTTGTGCAAATTGACTCCTGGTTGAGCGAGCAGGGTAATAAGAAATAAAGGTTTGGCCAGATGTGTATCAGAGCACACACTGCGATCTTTAAACCTCTCAATCCAGCAGTGGAGTTAACTATACCCGCAGATTTTAGTGTAAGAACAACAGCTTAACCCTTAACGATCGAACAACCCTAAACTCTCAATAAAATAAAAAAAACTGATCAACCTACCTAATAACTAACAAATCAGCCTGACTGTGTGTGCCTTGAAACATTCTAGCTTGTCCAGACCAATGTTCAAAAACAAATTCTCTGCTAATTTACGATAGATAATTCCTTTGCTGAGTTAGTAAGTCTTGTTGGAGCCATGGCCCAGAGGACAGGAGCCTCTCTACATCCACTATCTTGTTGGAGCCATGGCCCAGAGGACAGGAGCCTCTCTACATCCACTATCTTGTTGGTGCCATGGCCCAGAGGACAGGAGCCTCTCTCTACATCTACTGTCTTGTTGGAGCCTTGGCCCAGAGGACAGGAGCCTCTCTACATCCACTATCTTGTTGGTGCCATGGCCCAGAGGACAGGAGCCTCTCT
>JACXGK010002143.1:0-58457 GCA_016801125.1 Novumbra hubbsi | reverse complement strand
ACACATTTATTTCATAATAATTTGGTATCCAGGTATAATTTAGTGCACGCACAAAAAAATGCAATAGAAAGAATAATTCTTAACAACAGATTAACATACATAATGAACAAAGTCAGTGAAAAATAGATACATACTTTTCCTGCGGTTGCCATTTTCTATCAACTTATTTGTGGCGTTTCTGAGGAGAGTTGGAGGGAGGAAGAGAAGGGGGATGGTTTGGGCAACCTTTATATACTGCAGCCTTCCAGATGGAAAGGGAGGGACGTTTCAATTGTGAGGCTACACTGTAAAAATGGAATGATTTATGCTAAGAAAAAACTGGGGGAAGTTTGCATCAAAACATCAACGTGGGTCTTCCCTAGTTTTTTTTTAATGCAATGTTTCGTATAACTTCATATTGATTTGATTTCTACCTTAATTTTTCAAGAATGGTTAGAAACAGTCTGAAATAGACTGAAAAACCTGATTAAAAGGATATTGAACCTTGAACGGGACATTGATCCTATGCACGATTCCGAAGCCACATTGCAGTAGTCAAAAGTCCCGATTCTATCACATCGAGAATCTGTGGCATTATTCAAATGCTTTTCAATCTGAACATAGTAGGCAAAACAATGAAAAATAGATACAAAATGGTTAAATTATGATCAGTTATGAACCAAGGCCATTATATTGTGAATGAGTGGGCTTGTGGCTTTTCTCTGTTTGATGAAGATAACAACGTTGTATGTTTGAAGTCCATCTATTATTTGAGTATGTAGCCCGTCTTTCTTGAAAGGAGAATTGTCAATGGATATTATGTGTTCCCAATTTAAAAATGTTTTGTTGCTATGGTACAATTTAAACAAGCAGGCGTACGTCATAATATTTCACAGTGCTTAGTACAGATAAACAACAAAGAAAAAAAAGGCGATCCTAGTTGGGCCGGAGTGATTATAATGGGAGGTGGTTTGAAGAACAGCTATGTAAAAAGTGGCCAATACTCTGTTCCTGTACTTATCCAAAACCTAGTGTAAATCAACGCCATTTGCAAATACTAGTTTTTTTACGTTTTACGCGTTAAATTATAAACCGATTAATGCCCATCGCAACATGACTATGAACTGTTTAAGTTTTCGTCTTATTATATACAGATACTGAAGCTTTTAGCAAGTGAAGTTATCTTGAACTAATCCTAATTTGTTTTGGTCCTGTACAGGGTTGGTACCGGTCTTTTGTTTGGTTGACTGCGTCTCTAACCACTACGCTATTTAACAACATGCAGTGTTGTTGTTACGCAAATGCTAAGCACATCTGACTGGCATTGATATTGAGTAAGACGAGTCATTTAGAAAGAAATGTTTTACATTAGAACGTTATGTTTATACAAAGTACATTTTTAACCTTTGATAAGATTTCCTTTTTTTATTGTTAAAATATCCCAATGCTCATTGTTCCTAATTGATCACCATTCAACCATTTGGTAAAAATACTGTATATATTCTACATAGATTGGCTACCATGTGCAGATAACACAGAATTAAAATCCATACGCATTAATATTTAGTTGCAGCAATAACAGCTTCCAGTCTTCTGAGAAGGCTTTCTACAAGATTTTAAAATGTGCATTGGTGAGGTCAGACACTGATGTTGGAAGAGATGGCCTGGCCCGCAATCTTCCTTCTAGTTCATTCCAAAAGTGTTTGATAGGGTTGAGGTCAGGGCTCTGTGCGAGCCAGTCAAGTTCTTCCAACTCATCCAACCATGCCTTTATGGACCTTGCTTTCTGCACTGGGGCACAGTTACGCTGGAACAGAAAAGGGCCTTCCCCAAACTGTTCCCAAAAAATTGGAAGGATGTTCCAAAATGACTTGGTAAGCTGAGGCATTAATATTTCCCTTCAGTGGAACTAAGGGGCCTAAGCCAACCCCATAGCATTATCTCTCCTCCAACGTGGCATCCCATCACAGTACCAAGCTCAAATTCAGTAAGCTCTTTAGCACAACCCATTCTTTTACAAATGAATTTAAAGGCAGACTGCAAGGCTAGGTGCTTGATTGTATACACCTGTGGCTTTGGGACTGAATGAAACACCTGAATTCAATGATGATCATATATCATATATATTATATTTATAGATATATATATAGTGTATATTTTGATGAACAATATACTGATTATATTTTACCCAAAACATGTTTGAATCAATGATCTTGTGGTGAATGATGTTTACGAACCAAATTAGAACAGGATCTCTTGTTGCAAGGTTTAATAGTTTCAAGGTGATCATTTTGGAGTTTTGTAACATTGATAATAGTAACAAAGCAACAAAAAACTATAAATGACGACCGGTATTAGTGTAATGTAGTTAACTTCACAAGGTGGAAACAGTTTAGGGATATTCACCTTTAAATTTTAAATGTGAGTTTTTTATAACAGGGTATAATTAATGAATAACATTAACATGAAAAAATAAATGTAATTCATGACAACCTCTTTAAAATGGATCAGAAATACTAGATTTATCTCAAATCAGTTACGGCCCAGGGCCCCTTCCGGAAGCACGTGCGCCCCATTTTGGGGGCAAATCCTCTAGGTTGGGAACCCTTGTATTAATGTGTGGGGTGTGAATATGTATTCAAGCAAAAAAAACATTTCCCTGAACCCAATATCACCACCAATAATTTATGTAACAATGCACAATTGAGGATGTCTATAAGAAAATATCTGATCATTTATAATTAGACAAATCCTTTGTTGCAAACAAAGCTACCTGAATGTATGCTTTATTAATGATGCGTCTATGTATGTTTATGAGCACAGTTTAAGACATGCTGAATATAGAATAACTGGGACTGGAATAAAACAATATGTCACCTGATCTATGGTCAAGATTTGCTAAACCAGTTTGGCATTTCTCAGAGCCAAATGTTTGGAGAAAAGGATACACAGAAACACACTTTCCTTTTTGGTATATTACTATTTGAATGTAATAAAGTATCAGAGTTGTATGATATTGTTACAATATTACTTAAATCTAAACAATAAATCAAATTAAAAAAACAATGCGGAATTATTAATTTGTTTATGAGCATGGCACAATCAATAAATCAACAATATAATATGTCATCCTTTTCTGCCCTGAAAGATTTCTCTTGGTTTCTCAGGTGTTGTAGAACACCTGATATCCAAAATCCCATACAGGAGTTAAGCATTTACACTGAATAAGTGGCACACTTAAGAAAATAAAGTAACATTTGTAACCAATTCTTAACATTTTTAGAACAGAAAAAGTACATTCTTGTAAATATAAATCCTTTCTATGATGATAATTCAATCCCAACTTCTTTCACAGTTCAGGGTTTTACATTGTACCCTCTCCTAAAAGCCTACTTCATGGATAATAGACTGTCCACAACAAACCAAACATCAAATATAATTCCACAAGACTAAGATACGTTTGTGTGCACAATTAAACTATCAAATAACTGTTTGATTCTACAGTTAATGAATCAAAACCTGAGATTTTAAATTAAATTAAATCAACCACTCTTTACCTGGTAGAGATCTGTCATTCGTAAAGGTCTTTGAGCTTGTGTCCATAATAGTGTGAAAGCATTACTAAAACTATGGATAGTACATACGTTCATTTACTGTCATGTGGAACACATCCCTTGTTAAATATTTGGTGTTGTTAAATATTTGTCTAGGTGTGCATGTCATTCTTAACTTAGTTTCCCACAAGTTAAACACTTATTCTCATGCAGTGGGTACTGGACATGCTTTGGCTTAAGTAGGCATCATCCATTTGGATATTGGACACCCATGATCATCATTATTACAATCTTTAGACATTATGATAGTAGCAGTCTATCGCCAGTCTATCAGGGAGAGTTTCAACATTTAGAAATTTGATATTCTTTCCTACATAAATTAATAAAAGAGGATCTATAAGAAAAAGTGCATGTTAGTTTTACAAACACCACCTTCTGGCTACATTTCAGAATAATACAATACACCTATTCAAAAGGATATGATTTATATAGCATCATTCTCTTTACTATTCCATTAACAGAAGTGCAATGTAAACATCTTTGCTTGTCATCAGCACAGATTTCTCCTTGTTTGAATGTTACTGTAACAAAGTTTCAGTAAAACCCACCACTTTTTCAGACATATGCAGGTCCTTTCCAGACATGCCGTCCAATATCCCTTAAAAAGTAAGATGTCTTGGTCTTGAAAATGAATGCAACAGATCAATTAAACTGATACATATTATACTTATTATTTGTCTTGTCTTTCACCCCTCCCTGTCTGTAAGAATGTCTAATTTTACTTGTACGATATATTCTTTTGCCCAAAGACAACCCCTGCCAATGTACTGTATTACAGGTAGGATGTTCTACTCATATGGACAAATGTCACAGAATGCATCATGGAATACTGTTTGACAAGGCCCACTCCTTGATTTAGGTTACTGGTTCTAATGATGTTGTTATTTGTTTTCCCCCATAAAAGATCCTTTCCGGAACAGGTATAGGTATCATCACAAATATTCTACCTTCAACTGCTAAAGCTACTTGAAGAAACGGCAACGCACCAATCTACTCCTGTCCTTGCTTCTCCTTATGACCAACAAACAGATACTTAAAATCAGATTGTTCCAACATTTTGGAAATGAGGCCATATATGGTGTCCACAGTCAGATTAACTAGTGAACACCATTTTTATCTCTGCCTGAAGTTAGACAGAAACTTCCCAATTGGTATTAGCTTAAGCCCTAACTAGTATTGACACAATAAATGGAGGTCCAGGGGAACTAAATTATCCTTTTAAGCTATAAGACACAAAACAAGTTAAACTCAGACACCAGATATGGGTCTGCACTGATCCAGTTCCTTCAAATCTTTAGTCACACATGAAATATTTATTGAGTATTGGTGTACAGCCAGCTAGTGAGCCAAAAGACCGTATTTTGAGTTGATTTGTATTAGAACCTTAAACAAGGCAACTTGTAGTTAGGAAGAAGGCTTCCATTTTACCTCCAGCACTGTTCACTTCAGTGGTGTTGCTGGCTGTGGCATTGAGAAACACGCACAGAGTCTTCTGAGCCTTAATGCAAACAGAACATACATGCACCAGAGCTCCCAATAGCCAATCAAACAGGCAAACAATCCAGTTACTTCTGGATGAAGATAATGACAATGCACAGAGTCCCCACCAGCCCCAAAGCTTGGAAGCCCAAGAACCACAGTAGGACCCAAAAAAGGATAATGATGACAGGCTCCACGATTTTATCCCCGAAGTACATCTGGGTAAAGCCGGCACTGCGCAGGCACTTGTTCAGCTGCCCAAACAGGGTCCCCATCCGCTCACAGTCATCCACCTGAGGTCTGAGAGTGGGGTCATCAATGAAAGGCCACCTGGTCGCGGGGTCATCAGCCTGGCGTGGTCTTGCCTGCGGGTTGCCAGAGGGGCTGAACCTGGCTCTCGAGACAGGTCTGATTTCGGGGTCACCAGACGGGCGTGACCACCATGTTCCGGGGTCACCCGGAGGGCCTTGCCACCTAGGTGCAGGAGGTCTGACCCTGGGGTCATCCTAAAAACACATATAGTAAATATTATTGACACCCCATTCCTCACACCATACACACTACACTGTAATTCTGCTGGGCTATATTATGGGTCTCTGGTCATACATACTAAATGGAATGTAAATGCCAGGAATAGACTTAAGTGACCGTGTCAAATAAAGTGTGTGACATACCGTCAGGCTGTGTGACATACCGTCAGGCTGTGTGACATACCGTCAGGCTGTGTGACATACCGTCAGGCTGTGTGACATACCGTAAGGCTGTGTGACATACCGTAAGGCTGTGTGACATAACACTAGGCTGTGTGACATACCGTAAGGCTGTGTGACATAACACTAGGCTGTGTGACATAACACTAGGCTGTGTGACATAACACTAGACTGTGTGACATAACACTAGGCTGTGTGACATAAAACTAGGCTGTGTGACATAACACTAGGCTGTGTGACATAACACTAGGCTGTGTGACATAACACTAGGCTGTGTGACATAACACTAGGCTGTGTGACATAAAACTAGGCTGTGTGACATAAAACTAGGCTAGTGTTAACCTGGTTCCCCCAGGTTAATACTTGGTGGAACCACGCTTTTCTTGAATTACAGCCTTTAGTCTCTACTCACTTTGCACACCTAGACTTTGCAACATCCTTTGTATTTAAAGTCAGGCAAAACATGTTCAGATTCAGCATTTGGGGCCCAGAATTAAGGTATGTATGACCACCTGGCTTTGTATACTGCTAACATTTTTCTTGCGTTGTGAAGGGTTCAGGGCTGGTCATTTGTTTTGATTCTAGTGCAGGGTGTCAGTTTTCTTCTGTCCCCATGTGGGAGTAAGTGGCAATGAGAATGTGGATTCTGTGGTGAAAAGGACCTTGGGTCGTGAATGTACTGAAGCAGAAGTTCCACAAAGTAAAGCTGAAGCTAAGGGATTATCCAATTGGAAATGAGATGGAGGTGGCAGGAACTGTGGGAGAGAGAAGAGGGGGGGGGGGGGGGGGGGGGGGGGGGGGGGGGGGGGGGGGGGGGGGGGGGGGGGGGGGGGGGGGGGGGGGGGGGGGGGGGGGGCTTTATAGAGCATTCAAAGTACAGTACGGCCAGGGAGGAAGTTTGGGTGATGCCAGAATCATGAGTCAATAATAACTAGACTTGTGCATACAAGGCTGAACAACACCATAAGGTTTGAAGGAAAACACCAGACAGCAGAATGTGCTCCCAGCCAAGCAGAGGGAGACATTTCCACAATAACATTTTGTAGTTGAGTGTAGCTTGTTTGTTGAGTGGAAGGGGTTAGTAGAAAACATTGAAGGGGCAGAGGACGCAACCCCAAAAAGTTGTGCACATGGATTTAATGGACACTAAAAAGCCAAGTGCTGCTATTTGCTGCAATGCTTTTGTCCCTGAACTCTATATTGCTGGGCTACTCTGCCACTCCACATTAATACAAGCCACAACCAAAACGCAACAGCACAGCAATCCAAACTGAGACAAGTTTCAACAGGGATTCCCATGATCGAAAGGGACAAGAGCAAGTGCTTAAGGATGGTCTACTTTGTGATTGGAGTTTAGCCATGGTCAACTGTAGTACAGCACTTACAGCTCTAATATTCCAAAGCTAAGGGCTGTTTTTCCGTCCTTTGGATATGGTATCCTAGGTGGGATGGGCCTTTCTGTTTGAAAGGAGACAAGCAAACTTTGCAAGACACACTTACAAGCACACTTTTACAAGAAACACTTGCAGAAACCTCTCGTGGAAGCATATGACTAATACAACTAAATTGAAAATGCAAATTGACTTTGCAATTCCTTTTTGAGACGAGCGATAGTAATGACTCAAATTATGAACAATACTTCTCTCCTAAAGATCTAGCAGATGTACGTTAGCAGACAGCAAGATAATGATAGACGCTCTTGTGTGACTATGAGGCATGAATAACAAGGAATGCGTTTGCTAACAAGCTAATCCAGGTAAGTGAGCTCAATATGTACCGTCAGTCACCAGTTAGTTAAGCTTTTCATCAAACTCCACTGTCGGCTAATATCTACTATTGGGCTACAAGAAAAATTTACATAGCCACATCATAAATATTGCACTAAAGAATAGCATTGGCTAAAGCTATTTACCTGGAATGTTTGCCTTGCTGTAAAGTTGGGTGGACGATCATGTTGAGATGGACACGTTCTTCGATTTTCTGCCCCCTCAACCTCCCGCCGATGAAGTATCGGTGAATCATTTACAGTTGCTTGTATAGTGGACATGGTATTCACGACCTTAAAATTTAACGATGTTCATTCGAATAGTTTTGTTACAGAAAACAAACATCCCAAGCTGTGCTTGTCACTACCACTTCCGCCTACCATTCCACTTGGTCACGTGTGTAAGAAAAGTCTAAAGCTGCGTTTGTAACAAGATACGAGTTGGGAAATTGTGAGGTTTGAAGTTGGAATGAAAATGTTATTAAAAAGAAACTTGATATAATTGTGAAATTGTGTGGGGCTGATATAATGATATATGTTAATGACTATGTAATAGAAAAAGACAGAGCATACATTGTTCAACTGTTTGTTTTACTTGGAAAATGTCACATATACTAGATGAAATGGTCCTGTGGCAAGTCAATTTTTTTCCATTTTATGTCTGAAGTCAAGATGTATAATATTTTATGTTACTGTACTAATCAAAAAGCTTCCAGGGCATGTATCATAATCTGCAAATTCAAAATTAACGACTAAATGGCATCTTATCCCTTTTTTTATTTTATCTTACTTGCATTCTCTGGGTATATATATTTTATATATTTTATTTTATTTTAGTAGTTACCTTTCCTTTCTACGTGTAATATTGATAAGAGTTGTACAATATTGAATGTTTACTACTTTTTCAGGTTGCTGACCTGAACCCCATTTTAACCACATTTCATTCTAATAACAAAATTACAATGCTTCGAAAAGCATAGGTGTGATTTGGTGTTAGTTAAAATGCCTGCAGCTTTGCAGAGGGAGAGACTGATGTGTGTTTTAAACCGAATTCCAACATTATTATTGTACTTGTAACTTACTCAAGAGCAACGTGTTAGGACATGGTGAAGGTATTGGATCGTAGACAGTCATTGTGATCATTTTAGAGGAGACATTTAAGAAGAAAAGAAAGGTTTTTACAGCTGATTTATTTATTGGTTTGTCATACCTCTACGTAGGTTCTGGAGGTTTACCAAGGAAGTCTAGTCTAAAAAATCTAGATAGAAATCAATAACATTAAACAGTCTCTAATTTCCGGAAGTCACCCATATCAGAGTCTGAAACAGAAGGGCGCAAAAGTGTCAACCTAAGAGAATGTTACAGGACCTGTGTAGACCAGTTCAAAGTTATGTTTTTAAAGTCAAAGCAAGTAAAGAGAAATGTATCTTTTGTTGGTAATTATTACTTAAAAAATTGAAAATCTAGATTAGACAACAACTGCCTATTTGTTTAAGAATTCCAAGAAATATTACCTGAATGTATTCACAGTGAGTCATAATTAAGAGTTATGGCAAGTCTTCAAATAAGCTTGGAAGAATTCACAAAAGGACTACATGACATACAAACACAACAAACAAACAGGCTTGACAGGAAACAACTTGGCTATGGACAAAACAGACTAGATGTAGGTAGTGATGTTACGGATGAGACCAAAGCTCAGAAGCATGTATCAAGCTCCTAGGGCAAATTCCGCGGAAACCTTTTGCTGAGGCCTGTATGGTTTTCAGAGAATTTCATCAGAATTACATCATTGAAGACTAACAAGGTACATGTAGGAACAGAAGATTAGTTTTTTGCAGGTTTTGATTGTCGATTTAAAGAAGTGAAACATTGATTATTACGTGGTTGTTGCAAAGATACAGGAGCAATCTCAGTCCCAGTTAAAGAAGCACTTTTATTCCCATTTTGAACCCCACACAAATGTTCTACCTCTTTATTTAAATCATTATTTTTTCTCACAATTGTGTCGATTAAAACCAGAGATTTCCTGGTTACTGGCCAAGATTCTAACCACAAAACAATATGCCAGACTTTTAGTAGCTAGAGTACCAATACACTGTAGCTCCAACTAGAACACAAATTAAAATAAGAGTGAATCCAGTGTGAATTGTAAATTGTGTGGGATGTCTTGAATTTTCACTGAATATGACAAAGTAACCAAACAAATATTGAACTCAGCATGAAAAATATATTTGTTAAACTATCAGCAATGCATTACATGTTAGACCAACAGAAAGCATCATGTTAATGTTTGACCCTGTTGGTATGGTAAGGGTTTACTGGACCTCGAATGTTGTAAATTCACAGAATGCTAGATTGTGAGGCGCAGGATTAAGACGACGTGCTAGTAACCTGTGTAATCCTAACTAATCTGCCTCTGCTTCGGGAACTCTGACTTGGACGTATGAGAGTTTTGGAGCGGCAGACTGTGAATGTTTGTTGGAATATGGAGGTTTTGCTTACTCTGGCCTTGCAAAGTGAATAATGAATTTACTTATCTTTTTACAGGTGTTAGAGTGTTGCTTTCTTTTGACTCATTCATGCCCTGCTTTAT
The DNA here is from genome assembly GCA_016801125.1 of Novumbra hubbsi. NCBI lineage: Eukaryota > Metazoa > Chordata > Actinopteri > Esociformes > Umbridae > Novumbra > Novumbra hubbsi. The sequence continues at coordinate 48,314 of JACXGK010002143.1, read as the reverse complement.
GTACATGTGTCTACCAAGGAGGGAGCAATGGGACAGGTCTCAGGTAGCGTACAGTTAAATCTTTCCACATTTGAGTGTCTAAATTCTTGCATATTGGTGGATCTGCAATAATTTCCCTAACATCTTTCATCACTATTGTGTTTTAAAAACACAGTACACTATAGGCAGCTATGTCTGTAAGAATAATTCACAAGTGTGTAAAGTTGACTGTGGCCTCAAGTGCTGAACATGATAAAATTAAGTGTGCATCACTAAATATATATCCAAAGGTTGTTGCAAACATATTAATAAATATGTTTGGTCATAGGTTGAGATAAAAATAACATTGATTGATTTGATTTGATTTAACATGCTTGTTTGTATACACAACAAATGTATCTCTTCACATTTTTATAATAAGAGTTATAGGCCCTATTTTGGCACTACTCACATACTTTATGTCAATCATGTATCATAGTATTTTACCTCTGGCAGGTCTGTTTTGTGCTGTGAACCCAGCATGTCGGCCATTCCCCTCAATGCTCCAGCTGACACAGTGAAGTTGCGTCTGGAGAAGACCTCTGTCTCCAGAGTGCCACGAGCAGCCTTCTTCTACCTGTCTGAGCTCCAGTTCCTGTGGCTGACCTACAATTCCATCACCTCCATCCACCCCAGCAGCTTCCTTAACTTGAAGGTAGGATTGGCATGCTACCGCCTGTATTTTTTATCCTTATTATTAAAATGAACATGTAAACTAGACAATAAGAAAATAACACTTGATGTAGAAACAGTACGAAGTGTATAATGGGGTCAAGTTTGGACTTTGACTTGGCCAATCCAAAAGTTTCAATTTCTTCTTCTTCAACATGGTTTCTCCATTGATGGCAATTTTCACTGGTATAGCTTCATGTCATGGTTTAACGCTCTGCCACAATAGGTTACAACAACTTCTGCTCAAAGTGCAACATTGCATTAGAATGGCTGGGAAATTGCCAAGTTTGTGGTGAACCATAAGATTATGTCAAAAACTCAAAAACTTTTTGTGAGTTAAATAACACTAACTGTAATAAAAGTGCAATAAATGTTTGTTCCTGAGTAATAAGTGTTATTTTGTAATTTATTATGACTGAAAAGTATAGTAAATATACTATTCCCCACAAATGTTACTTTTGTGACCAGGACAGCGATATTTAAAAATGTACCTATGTACAATTAGAAAACCAACACTTTTCAGAAAAAACAACATACAACGTATCCACTAAACAAAAACTGATTACGAAATAGTTTGGAGTAGATTTTCGAAATAAACTAGTATATTCTACCCATCTGCCACCAAATGTAGTCTCCCAACATGTCTTTGGTAGCAGCGTTCAAATTCCAGTATATTGTGTTGAAAGCTTTCACTTTTCTCTTCCAAGTTCTCTCCCATGTTTTTCTTGAATTCAACAAGATGAACAACAAAGATATGGACTTTGAGGGACATCCTACAGCCCCTTTGTGCCAAGTTCTTCACCAGAATCCAAACCAACATAGTTTTTGGCTTTGTGATTGCCAGAAAGCTCCGAACCACTGTGACATAGCTGTTCCAAGCTGTTTTATTTTTGCTAGTGTCACGTCTCCGCCTACTGGCGGCCGCTCCCCTGTTCGCGTAGCCCCCCGGCGTTCGACGTCGCCGGGCTTCTAGGCCCCATCGTTCATGTTTGTCTTGTTCCACATGTCCTGTGAACGCATCCCTCCCTGATTCCTTACAGCTGTCCCTTGTTACCTGTGTATATAATCCTTCCTGTGTCTTGTCTCTGCGTTCGTTGTTGTCATATGTGTGGTGAGTAAGAACTTCTGTGCTGTGTAGCGCGTGAGCTACACCACCACTGTTATTCTTTTGAGAAAGAACGGAAGTTGTATTTAAACACTTGCCGTGTCTTGAATAGGGAAAATAAACCCTACCTACAAAACTGCCTGCCTGCATTTTGGTCCACTCCTTCCAACACCCGTCACAGCTAGTGAGCTTGTTGGGGTATTCATTTCCAGGATCTTCTTTATTTATGGTCTGAAGAAGACACTGGCTTTGACCTTTACCTCAGACAGGTTAGGGAGAACTATTGAAGGTACATTAAGGCTTATCTAGAGCTCTGACAAAGTTTCTGACAAAGTTTCATGAGGCGCAGTTTGATGTGCCGTGGTGGCATCAGTGACTCTCATTTAACGTTGTTCCTCTCCACAAAGAACTGAGTCCGCTGTCCAATCCTGCCTGTGGTAGTGCAAATTGGTTTACCTGCTTTCCCAAGGGCAAAAATAGCAGGGAAACCTGTTAAAACCGCCTTGCAGACCCATCAGGTATGCCACAATTTTAAAAGTCTCCAATGACATCCCAGCCATACTCATCATACTTCAAGTCATCCAGCAAGGTATCCAAATGATGTTGTAATCTTCCTGGATGAGGTTTCAATGAAGAGGCGGTCCCATTGTGGCAGAAGCCCATCTTTGTGGGTGAAGAAGCTGGAAAAATGTTTTGCCACACTTCCTCAAATCTGCAACTTGCACTCGTTCATCCAACAAGTTTTATAGCTTGAACCTAGATGTCAAAAGCTTGGCTTCGGACTTGGTGAGAACAATATCTCTACTCAAGTTGTGGAGGTCTTTTTTGTTGGTATAATATGGGTTTCTTTCCTCAGCTCCACCTCTGAAATTGTCATCTGGATCTAAACATTCTGCTCTCTCCTAAAGTTTTCTGCTCTCTCTTTGGAGAAGAGGGTACATGGAACACATGGCAGTGTGGTAGTGAGGCGATAGATGAAGGAAGGCCCAGATACTTGATAGCAGGTGCAATCTTGTCAGTCCGAAGTTTGGAAGGATCCACCATGCAGTAGTAGCAGTTGCTTGAGTGGTCAGTGGGTTCCTGACAAATTCTTAGGCAAACATCAAGGCTCTCTTTTTCCCTCTGTACCATCCTACAAAAATGTATTCAAGCCACTGAATCCATCTGGAATGTTCTGTAAAATAGGTACATATGAAAATATCACTGTCCTGGTCCCAAAGCAAAAATCATACCATACATAATAGCCATTTCCTATACATTTAAGGCATAAGCAACACTTACTATCCAGGAACAACCCCCCTTCCTAAAAAAGAATATATGGCCTTACAAGACTAAGCCTGGACAGACAAAATCAACTTGCATGCAACCACACAGACATGGTGTAATGGTAACCAAGTTTGCAACACTAGCCTTGAAGTTAGTTGGTATTGCATAAAAATTACATTATTTGTTGGTCATGTCTCCTCAAAGGCATTGCGTGAGCTGCGATTGGATGGAAATCTTCTCTCCACCTTTCCCTGGGAGGGACTTAGGGACACACCAAGGCTGCGAACGCTGGGACTTCACAATAACCGCCTCTCCAGCCTCCCTGCCCATGCTGCCCTTTTTCTTCCCAATGTGACCTACCTGGACCTTTCCAGCAACAGACTAACCACACTGGCCTCAGAGCTGCTGGATCTCTGGCTCCCTCTGCCTGGCCAGCTGACAGGCCCCACACAGAGAAGGGTGTTGGGTATAGTTCACTAACAGTAATGTTGGTGTTGTACACAACCCAAACCGCATGAAACTGAGAAACATCTTGAATGTTCACAGACAACGTGCATTACCAATTGAGCGCGTTTCCCTGTGTCTCCAGGTCTTCATGACAATGTGTGGCAATGTGACTGCCAGATCGCCATGCTGCTTACTCAGTCCAAGTTCCCGGGGAGCCCTGTGGTTCTGATGGACCAGCTCCTGACCTGTAGCCGTAGTGAGGGGTCCGCCGTCCAGCTGGAGGACTTGACGCAGTGTCAGAGGCCCTCTGTTCAACCCTTAGCAACCCGGGTTACCTCCACCCTGGGCAGTAACGTGATGCTCCGCTGTGATGCCACAGGCTACCCCACTCCAGTACTCACCTGGACCAAAGCTGCCGGAGCCTCGATATACAACACAGGTCTCTATAAACATTCAGTGTTTTTCTACCAATTCTTACAGTTGATTTCTCATATGCTTCATATTTTATCCTAAAGAGTGAATGTTTAATTTTGCCCTTCTTTTTAGCTTAATCTGCTATTTGTATCACGTGAACATGTGAAATAATTTGGAAAGATAAGTTTCCATATTCCTTTCACAAATGTTTACAGCAACGATACTCATCTTAACAGCAAATGAATAGCTAGGCTTGTGAGCATCTTGCAGCACAGCCCCCCTTATTTCAGAGACTACTGAGTTTAAAGTGTGTATTTAGGAGTTTATAACTCTAACCCCTTGGTTGTGGCATTCAGATGAACAGCCGCAGATAACGCTGAACACATTTTCAGCTTTAAAAAAGTCATGATCTACAAAGACTAACATGTTCACGAGGCATTTTCCTTTAAGAAGATGTAACATAGTCTTTTGTAGCCAAAATGTTTAGAGAATTTAGAGACATCCGATTTGTATTTCATACCAAAACGAATTATTGCAATATTAAATAAAAATACACCTCCACCAAAATCGAATTTACATGTCCACCCAGTACTAATTGTTGCAATTATGCAAAACCAAATTCTGGAAAATTCTGATCTACACAAAAAAGTCCATTCTGTCAAAGAAAAATTAAATAAAAGTTAATAAGTTACTCTATTGTGGCTTAGGCTGTATGTTTTGGGTTGTTGTTTTGCAGAAAAATGTATCTTCCCTGGTCAGTCTCTAAGAGACATTCTTTTCAGGATTTCTTGTTACTTTGTTTCATCCACTTTGCCTTCTAGCTTAACAGGCTTTCCAGAACCAGATATAGAGAAGTATTCCAATAATTTGATGCTGCTACCACAAAGCTTTACAATAGAGATGGTCTATTTGGGATCATTTCCAATGTTAGGCGTGCGCCAAACATAGCACTTAATGTTGAGGCCAAAATGCACAGATTCTCTGTTCAATTGGTCGGGATCCCCCACATGCTTTCTAGCAAACTCTAGAGAAGATGGGAAGTGTCTTTGTTTAAACAATTACTTTATTTTTGCTACTCTTCTAAGAAGGCCACTTTATGTTTATATGATTATATTCTACCCAGAAGGTTTGAAAAACCTTATTCCACATTTGCTTTTAATGTTCCATTGTCTTCATGATTAACTGTGGGACCTTCAAGAGACAGAGGTTTTTAACCTGACATTTAACTGATAACATTGACAGAATCAGTGTCACAAATCCCTGATTATATACGTTTTGGTGTCTATCAATAGAAAAGAGTTCACGTGTAATGCTCTATGTTATAAGTGATTTTTTTTTATGCAGAATTGGTGCACAATTCCGATCCAATATTAAAAAGGGATGCAAAAGGCACTTATTTTGTGGATCAACCCTTTTAACGTCGCACCCTTTTGAACTCTGGATGTTAGTGGTGATTTCTGTCCCCTTTTTTCTAAATAAAACCCACAAGTTGTCTTCTAGATCATCATCCAACAATAGAAAACATCTCTGTAGGTATTTAAACAAACATAAAAACAAGTGTTGTTGTTTGAAATGGTGAAGAAAAAAAAGCCATTACCTGGAGAAAATATGGAATATTTCACAGTGGTGTGGCAAGTCTTATAATGTTTGATCTTGACAGGATGTTGTCAACAACAAGAAAGCATAACTGACCCTGAAAAACTACCCATCAACTTGGACAGCTGTAAGTAGCCTACTTTATGAAACTTTAACCACACTCTTGTATTTTGACCATCTTGTAGCGATATATCTTGTCAATAGACATGAGCTCTCTATTCTGCGTTATATTCCAGTTATTCAGGATTCTCCACATGTAGGAATCCGATGGTCCATCATCAGCCTTAATGGACTTTCATACAAGGATGCAGGAGAATATCGGTGCCAGGCACAAAACTTGGCGGGAACTGCAGAAGCCCCCATTAGACTTCGAGTGTTAGGGGTGATTGCTGTGCCTCCTTTCCTGAAAAATAAGACCCGCAAAGCTTCTTCTAGATCCAACAATAGAAAACTTCTCCCGCAAAAGCTGAAGTGGGCACAGAATAATACTTCAGTTTTCACCACAAAGAAGAAGACTCTTCTGAACCTCAACTATGTCACACCTCCTACAGACAAAAAACACAGCATTAAACTATCCCAGGTCCGCACCCCTCTGAAAGAAGTATGGTCATCCTCATCACATAACTACATACCCAAACGCAAAAAGATCTCAGCCCTAAAGCCAAACAGGGAATCTCAGATATTTGCCAATACTATACCCACCTCATCCGCGAAGTCTACCACTCCATTGTCTTCACCAGCAACATACCAGGATCAACTATAGTGGCCAATTCATCTGGCCTTTTTTTTCTATACCTTCCTATTGGTCAACATTTGAAAGTGTCCTATTTATAAAGGTCACAATGTTTTATTATGTCTGTGAGTGCACTGGGAGTGTCACTGAGGACCATTTTTTCTTGCTGTTTCTGAGTTGGTAAACGAACTCAATGGGTGAATTGTGTTTAAGGTACAAGGCCATAGTTGACAGTTCACTGCCACCTGCTGTATTGGAAAAAGGTGCACAAGGAACATTTTCAACCAAAAACATTGAAACAGAATATAGACGTAAACTTTCCTATTGAAGGTTAAGCCAGGGCTGAATTCAAGCAGTAATAACACACAGTCTACACCAGGGCTTCAGATTTTGGCATTTCTTGGAAAAGTAAAAACATTGCCTAAGTTAAGTTTAAGACCATGAAGCTTCTGCACTTTTTGTATTGTGTTCTTTGCATGTATTTTTATTTGCAAAAATTTTTCTTTTTCTTTACAAGAACAAAAAAAACATTGGGATTTTTGTACTGTCACCTCTGGAAGAAGGATGGATAACATGTACATGCGGAGTATTTTAGATTTGTATCGAAAATGATATTTTGTCAAACTTGATAAATTCATGATATTTTGGTCAACATGTAGAAGTAGCAGAGATTATGAGATGATGTAGATTATGTAGTGTTCACATTTTTTAAACATTTGCCAAATAAATGAATTCAATATCTATGTTTAAACTTGTTATATTCATACATTAATACAATACATGTTTTTTTGAAATACATAACATATCATGAACAGGATAAACAGGGCATCGGGTAAATGTTGCATAAATATTGTTTCCCTATCCTTTGGCGTAAAATATAGATTCCACACTTATAGACATATATTATACTCACTCTGCTGTCAAATAACAGGGGTATAATTGTTCTAACACATACTCTTTCCCTAATACGGGGAATTGTGTGTACAGTTTTAGAGTTTTGTGAAGATTTCACAATACTCATCCTGCATTCAAAACATGTAAGACTTTTAGTCAAGAATAGAGAGAAGTTTGATTGTGGAATTATGTTAGCATGGCCACTATCCTTTAAGACACACCTCACTACAACAAATGCAGATATAGCTCAAAGTCCACCCATTCATTTGTGAAAACATGCCATTCAGTACAATGTTTCTGAAAAGGTGTTCCGGACCAGAGAAAATATCAATCTGGGAATTGAGCCCACAAGTTGCAAAAGTGTTGCTCTCAAGCCAAAATTGATATTTAAAACTGTGTACTGTGTCATCTGTGACGGGTGTTGGAAGGAGTGGACCAAAATGCAGGTAGGCAGTTTTGTTGATAGGGTTTATTGTCCCTATTAAAGACACGGCAAGTGTTTAAATACAACTTCCGTTTTTAAACACAAAAGGAATAATAGTGGTGGTGTAGCGCAATCGCTACACAGGACGGAAGTGCTCACTCTCGACACATATGACAACAACGAACGCAGAGACAAGACACATGAGGGATTATATACACAGGTAACGAGGGCCAGCTGGAAGGAATTAGGGAGGGATGCGCTCACAGGACATGGGGAACAAGACAAACATGAACGATGGTGCCTAGAAGGCCGGCGACGTCGAACGCCGGGGGGCTACGCGAACAGGTAGGCGGAGACGTGACATCATCTATGTGCTGAGATGTTCTCCATGTCATCAAAACAAGTAGATTTTCAAACTTTCAAACTTTGACATATAGATTATGCAAATATAAAACCAAATCCAACTTTCAAACTTTGACATATAGATTACGCAAATATAAAACCAAATCCATCCAGCCTAAGCGCAGGGTTCTGCCAAAAGAATGTGACTGCCTACAAACAATTACAATTTAACCGGTAGGTTACATAATAATAAGAATATAATGATTGATAGTAAAGGAAATCTATATTATCAAAGTAAACAGGGTAAACACACATACCTTTTTAGTTCCAATAATTACAAGGTGTTAGGTGAAGTAATTTTCTTTGTTAAAACAAATATATTGAAATATCTGGATAAAGAAAACAGAAAATCTGGATGATGAATTGGTCCTTCTTTAGATCTTGTTAAATTCTTCTTATTCTTATTCACAGTTTTGAGAAATCAAGGTTTAATGAACCAACTTTGTGCATAGTTCTTACTAAATATAACAATGACGAACAGTTTTCCAATTAAGAGCATAACTTTAAGAACATTTTATGGGTGCTCTCCAAGGGTTTTGTTTGTACTGCTGTAAACATTCGGTTAATTCATTTGTAAATAAACGTTAGAAAACACTGAAACCCATTTTGAATTCAAGCTACAGTATGTATGACTGTCATTCTTCTGTCAAAGCTTTAATGAGATATGAAGAGCTACATATAATTTCAAACTTAAGCCAAAGAAGGTAATTTGTAAAATGTATTTACTCATTAGAGGAAACTATAAATATTTTATTAATAACTTGTAGCAAAGAATAATATGGGAATCAACATATCAACATCCCAGACTAAGACACACTGAAAATCTCTCTGTCTCAGTTCACCATAGCATCCTATGTGGTTCATGTAGCCCTTAGAGGTCTATGTACTATTTATCCCAACGAATTCTGGCCACCTACGAGACAATACGTCTCAATGTTTTACTGCACATATACGGCCAAAAGACCACCTTGATCATGCTTGGCCATGTTTACTTAACTGTTCCTAAATGTAAATATGGGCCTTACTGGTATTTATGTTGTTCTATTTTTAGCACTATGAATAATAACCAACGGTAAATCCACTGATTGCACATACATTTCTTTAGAGTTTGTTTGCTATGTGTTAGTTTACAAAAGTTTAACGTTATGTGTTTTGTTAGTTGGCTGGAGTGCCTTTGGTGTCATTTTAAACCTGTTTATACTGAATGCTGTTTAGACTACCACAACACAAACCTAACTGAAATGTGATTGTTTTCCTCCCAGTTGTTGATTGACAGGGAAAGATAAACGATAAACAGTATGAAAATTGACGCACTGTGTTTCTGCATAGTATGTAAGAATTGCCTCCAGTCTGGAATTCCCTCTCTCTAATGTGTTGTAGACACCTCCTTCTCGGCCTCCTCCCCACCATTCCAGTCCTGGTTTCTCCACCTCTCACAGACTGCCGTGCACTTGATGACAGACGCACCAAGCTTGGATCAGTTCTGAACAACACTATCTTCTCTCAAATATTCTCTAATCTGCATGTTGTAGCTTTAGCGAGCAGCGTCCTGTATCGGGTTCAGAAACCGAACTCTGTTGAGTATTATTACTCACTCTGCTGCAAATCTGAATATCCAATCTGGAAATATTTTACCTTTTACATTCTAACTCCTGCAGGGGATTTAGAGGATATCTGTAGACACAGGGTGTATGGTCTTACGTTACCAAACTGGGCACAATGGTGGAAAGCCTGGACTTTGAGAAGGAGGAGAAGAGCTATTGCATCCAAGGAAAGCATGTAGCTATTATATGTGCCGTGGTGGTGCTATCGGCTGTAGCTGTGGGACTGGGGGTGGGCCTCACTGGACAAGACAGCTCCCCGGCTGACCCACCCCCGACAGAGGAACCCCCCAAGCCAACCGCCACCTCTCCCCCACTAGTCGTCAGGGGGCCCTGCAAGCCCTCCAACAACAGTGATGGTGACTGGAAGAATTTCCGTCTGCCTGACTATGTGAAGCCATTGCACTATGACCTTCATCTGGATCTCGACCTGACCACTGACCTCTACACGGGGAGCGTGTCTGTGCACCTGGAGGTGACCAGACCGACGAAGCACCTTTGGCTTCACATCCGGGAGACATTCGTCAGCGCAGTCCCGACGCTTGTCCTGAAAACGTCGCAGGCTCAAAGGGACATGAGCGTCAGGGGTTGTTTTGAGTTCAAACCTCAGGAGTATGTAGTAGTGGAGGCGGCAGAGGAGCTCGTACCCACCAAGCCCGGGGAGGTGTATATTCTCAGCCTGAATTTCCAAGGCTGGCTCAATGGATCTTTGGTGGGCTTCTATAGAGTCACCTACACAGAAAATGGAATCACCAAGTAAGTCCTTGAAGTAAGAAATAATGTGGATGGGTGTATTGAAATATATGTAAGGAAGATAATCAATTCATGTAGAAGTAATCAGAAATAGGACTTTAAGAGCGAGAAGACCGTTAAAGGTATTAGGGGAAACCACTAGATTAAAGGAATAAATAGTATTTTCCAAAATCATTATTATTTGTTCATAGTTTGTATTTGTATACCCATAATTGGCCTTACAAATTACTGAATTTTACATGAGTAATAATAATGTTATTGCATCTCGTACAATGATATACTGTAAGTACAACGGTTATAACTAATTGTAACTGATTGTAAATTGTGCAGCATGAGATGGAAGTACTAACAGCTCTGACCCTTTGACCTGAAGTTAACAAAGGAAGTAAGTATTATCCTTGTGACTTTCAGCAGCCTTCTAGGTGAGTCAGACTTCCGCAAAAAGTACAAAGGTGCCCCTAAATGATTAAACAACTTGGCCCATTCTACCAAATCATCTACATATGATATATTTCACTAATAGATATGTTTATTTACTGGTTTGTTATCATTTGGCCGCAGTAATTGCATCTAACTAGGATCCAAAAAGTTGCCAAATCAAATCTGACAAGCATAAACATTTTCACTATAGATGAGGCAATCTGCTAAATTCTTCATAGCGAATTAGCGCCTGTTTTAGGTTTGAATGGGAATAATGACCCAAATCTAAAACCAATTTCACGTTGATAACTTAGTGTTTTCGCGTGTAAGAATGTTGTGCATATGAGGACCAGAAGCTGGCTGGAAAATAATGTTACAAAGGCTGGACTGACATTGTTTACTATTAACTAACGTTACAGCTGTTGTTACTATGACTACTAATAACTGTAGGATAACAACATGAAGGTTTTAATTCTAATAAATATACCCTTGTTTTAATGTATTCTCTAAAAACTATTTTCTATCAATCACAGTATTTTCAGTATTTTCAATATACTATAGAGCTAGCTGTGCTATATAATGTATGTAACCGTTTTTGTGTGTTGGGCAACATTCTTCTTTAAGGAAGTTTCCTATCATTCCCATCATCGTTTACAGTCATTATATGACTGGCAGATAATATTTAACTGTCATTTAACCAAATAAGCAGATAGAGCCAATCCTTATTTTGAACGATTTGGCCAAAGCTATAACAACTGCAAGACCCTCAGTCACACAATACAATCTTTTACAATTAATTCCAGTCATTGGCAGCAGAGAACAGAATGACGACCAAAGGAGGTGTTGTCTTTAAGGTTTACCTGTGTATGGAATCTACCAGTATTTTTAGATCAAAACGCAGGAGGTACACAAAGATAAGGTTTTATTTCACCTTGGTAGAAAAGAGAAAAGATACTGTAGTGCATTTAGCACAAGCTATTGTAACAACACACAGGGGAGAAACTATCTTCTCTCTGGTATAACGCACGCAGTGCGTGGAACATCCAACAGGAAACAGTAACGAACACAGAGACAAGACACACGAGGGCCTATATACCTAGTAGATAGGAAGCAGCTGTAGGTAATCAGGGAGGGATGCATTCACAGGACATGGGAAACAGGACGAATATGAACGATGGCAACTAAAAGGCCGGCGACGTCGAACGTCGGGGTGCCATGTGACCGGAGGGGAGCCCGCTGCTAGGTGGAGACGTGACATCTTGGCTGTGTTCTTCTGGGTCATAATACTTGTATTCCAGTCTCTTAGCATTACGGACAATTTCTTCAACATTTTGGCCTACATAAATAATGTCCAATTAATTGTATTTACCAGTCGACTCCAATCATGTTGTAGAAACATCTCAAAGATGATCAATGTATAGGGGATGTACCTGAGCTCAATTTTGAGTGTCATTGCAAAGGGTCTGAATTCTGTATTTTTATTTCTGTATTTGTTCGATTTCACAAAATTTAAAAGACGTTTTTTACTTGGTCATTATGAGATATTCTTTGTCGATTGATTGACACAAAATAAGGCTGTTAACAAAATGTGGAAAGCATTTAAAGGTTCAACATTTTTGAATGCACAGAAGTGTCTATTCAGGTATGTCAATAAGTATGACTGGAGGACAGTAGTGGCCGTGAAGTATTTATTTGAAGTTTGAAGCACAATTTGCAGTCATAATCCAGTGAATCTTGCATAAGTATAACAAGTAATAAATCAGGTGACTGTAACGTGCGAGGCAAGGCAGGAGCGAGGTGCAACGATGGTTTACAACAGACTCAAACGTGAACATGAAAATAATACAATGACCAACACCAAGAACAGGGAGCAGGGGACCCTCAATAGAGCGATGACGAGGGATAAACGAGACGAAGGCAGACTCAATCAAAGAGCCTAGAAACAGACCAAACCGAACCCAAATACATCAATCATAGAAATGCAACAGCCGTCATGTCACAGGCCAGCTGTTTCAGTGACGCGGTGGTTCAGGTAACGATGCCATGTTTTCTTCTCCCAAGGAAAATTGCTGCCACTGACCACGAGCCAACAGATGCCCGCAAATCTTTCCCTTGTTTTGATGAGCCAAACAAAAAGGCCACCTACAGCATCTCCATTACCCACAATGAGGATTACGAAGCCCTTTCCAATATGCCAGTGGAGGTGAGGTCTATCCAGTCAGTAGAGTTTTGCTCCAATAAATACGTGTACACTGTACTTATAATGTAACACAAAACAGGTAGCACATTACTTGTTCATTTTATTTGAAGCTATATTGAGAGTCAGAGAGAGAGTTTTGTGAATGCAAAAACAAGAGTCGTGCCTATTTTGGTGCAGAGAATATAACTATTCCAGAGGTTGATTGCCATCTTTACTTGCTTTTGTAGGGCAGCCCTGAACGGATATCTAACAGCAAAATCAAAACATCCTTCCAGAGGTCTGTTCCAATGAGTACCTATTTGGTATGTTTTGCGGTGCACCAGTTTACATTTGTGAACCGGACATCGGCTAGAGGAATTCCTGTAAGTACTTGTAATTTGTCTCTGCAGTCATTGTTGGTAGTCCCTATATATATATATATATTACAACACAACCAGTGTTAAATGTTGTTTAGTCTGTCAATATAAATGCTTAAAACAATCTAATACAGTAGCTATGATGATATACAACACCCTCCAAACTATTAGGACAGTGAAATGCTTTTTGCTGTATACTCAAGGCATGTGAAGATACGATTCATCACAACTGTCATCCTTTATTCTGCTTGTTTCAACACATATTTGTTATACCAACTAAGAATGACAGCACTTTCAGAGTTCTGTCCCCCATTTAACGCAAGCATAAGTATTGGGAAAATTCATCTTTAAGCAAACGTAATGATAACAGCGGTGATTCTGCAACCCATTGACATCAACAAACTCATCGTATCAGATTTCGTGATGCTTGGTCAAGCCTTCACTGAAGCAAATTTGAACGGTTGCTTGTTTGGGGACTTTCCTGTGCAGCAAGTGAAATGCATGTTCAGTTTGATGAAAATAACGAGATTACATAATGAGATAAACAAAATGGTCCACATGTTCCCTCTGTGGAACTCATTGATAGCATTGGATGTCTGTTTTGGGACATTGTCCTGTTGCATTGTGAAGGCCACCCAACGAGTCTGGTGTTTTTACTTGTACAATGGTAGCCAAGATTTCTGCTGCTGCCATCATTTGTTACATCATCAATAAGGATGAATGAGCCCGTTCCAGAGACTGCTCTGATGTCACGCCAAGACACTACCTCCACCCTGCTTGACAGATGAGGTGGTAGTCTTTGGATCATCTGCAGTTACTTTTCTCTCTACACGTTGACATTCCTATCACTTTAATAAAGATTTGCCTTCGTCTCATTTGCCCATAAAACTCCAAAATGGTATTGGATGATCTCTGTACAGACAGTTTACCTCATATTCATTTTTTTATCATATTTTCCAATGCCTTGAGTGTAGCGCAAACAATACCAATTTTGTACTTTACTTTTCTAATAACTATGGAGAGCACTGCGACTTCTCCTTGACCTGTGCCACTGCTGTTTGTCCTTTGTGGTCATGGATATTGTTTATTTTTTCTTTCTTAGAAAATCTAAGCACATTATTTATATACCTACTAAATAACTTCCATTTTGAAATCATTTTTTTCCAGTTGCGAATCTATGCACAACCTTCACAAATCGGGACAGCAGAGTACGCTGCTAATATGACTAAGGTCATCTTTGACTTCTTTGAGGATTATTTCGACATGAATTACTCCATTCCAAAGTTAGGTATGATGTGTTCTGTCCGTGAACTCTTGTTCTCACTGTGGAAGTCTGTGGAACTCTTTTTATTAACTTGATGCGATCAAGTAGGTACATTATAAAATCATAACATTGTTACAATTATGCTTCATATACATTTTATACATACATAATCCGATCAATGAAAAAAAGTCCATTTGGAGTTCCTCATAAGATTCTACCAATATGTTTCCCTTCTACCAGATATGATTGCTATCCCTGACTTTGGAACGGGAGCCATGGAGAACTGGGGCCTGATCACCTACAGGGAGGCCAACCTCCTTTATGATGAAAACCAGTCTTCATCACACAACAAAGAACGTGTGGCTAGCGTCATAGCTCATGAGTTGGTCCACCAGGTTAGAAACACTTCTGCCCAACATGTAACATAAATAACCAAAGCATGCTCCAGCGATCAGAGTTCAGTTCATTCATGTGTTTGGGAATTTGGTTGCATGTATCCTGACTGATTATTTGCTTACTAACTACAGAGCAACTTGAAACATGAAATTTACTTATACACTTTAAGATGTATTCAATATGAATGAACTACTGATAGTCAATTCAATAATTTATATTATTAATATGATGAATTCTTTCATTTGCAAGCACCCACCTTCGTAACACATATCATGGAGACAGATGTTAATTCATTAAGAAAATGATTTGTTTACTATTTACGTTAAGTGGATGTTTACATGGAGAATGCCATGACAAAGTATAAAAAAGATGAGTCTGGTTTAGCGGTGAGTTCTCAGTGCAATATTATTTGAATTTATTTAACCTTTATTTAACCAGTACAAGGAATCATAATCCTGTAAAATCTCTTCTATAGGATTATCCTGGCCGAAAAAAGGCATCAACAAACAAAAACGTGTTTAAAACACACAACACAACATAGGGAAATCAAAATACAGCAATCATACCATCCAGTGCCTATATTTAAAACCACAACAAAACACTGACAACTAGTTAGGCGCTTCTCCAATATTTTCAATGTATTTTTAAACACACCCAGTGCTGAAAGCTCCTGTCTTTTTGGGTCAGATTAAAGACCATTTCATGCAGTAGGAGCACCTACCCCAAAGGATTATCGGCCCATCTCTGTGTAGACAGTGGATACTGCCATTAAATAGAGATCCTGCGATTGTAAGCAATAGCAGAAAAGTTCAGAAAAGCAGGATGATAGTTTTGTATCTTAAAAGGTACCAATGAGAGAACCTACGGGTCGACAATGAGGGCCAGTCTGCCCCATTGTACAGAACACAGTGATGAGTGAGCACTCTACAATTGGTAATAAATCCTTAAAGCACAATGTTAAGCAATGTCCAGAGAATGTAAGGACTGACAAAAAGCATGCATGTACATGAAGTCCCCATATTTTGCAAGTACCTGTTACTTTCTAGCTTTAAAACTTAGAGAATTAAAACTTGTGATCTATTTGATTAAAACTTCAAATCATAAGACAGTTTCTACTGATAAGCCTCCATCCAAGAGTCTATGCGTCATCATTTTATAAGCCCTCGTATTAAAAGCTTTTGATTTAGGTTTATGAACAGGACTGTACTGTGGTGCCTCTTGTCTAAAGAGACAATAAAATAATTTAGTACTTTAAAACCTGGCTGGGTGTTTTACTAGAGCCAGATCGATAAACTGATAAGATCTCATTTGCGATTGAAAAATGCTTTGCACACAAATTATTATTATAAGATTTTTACTAAAACAGAGATTTGGGAAATAGGTCTATAGTTATTCAACATTTCAATAACCCATTTCTGAATCAAAGGAATTTCATTTTATCTTACTGAAAGATTCAAAAGATAAGAGAAAGTTTAAGCTTTAAAAAGAATGGGTCTAAATGATCAGGAAAGGGTGATTTATTTGAGGGCTTTATGAACCTCATATATTAATTGAGGTAGCATTTTTATGACCATCTAATGATTTAACTTCCTTGGATCATTTAGATTGTTTCATTTTAAAAATGACTCTGACTCTGTCAGAGTGTCTGGCCTTGGCCCACGTCATATCCCGATACAAAGCCAGACTATAGGACATACAATCCAAACATTCATAAGAAAGACTCAAAACAAGGTTGTCAAATCCACGTTTACATATATACCAAAAAAGAGATGACTCATTGGTTACATAAACTATGCCATGTCTGAAAGCAATATCTACTATGGGGAAAGATTCAACATCCAATTGTAAACTAAGAACTAAGATGCATAATGAAAGAGAAATAATAACTGTATTCACTTATTTACTAAGTTTGTTGTGACCCAGTTGACATGGTTAGCCCGTAAATGGAGAAAGAAAAGCTGTCCTCGAAAAGGACAGCTTTTCTGCATGATTAACATTCAAAACTGCTTTCAAAAAGCACCTCACTTGAATAAATGTGGGAACCCACCCTTCATTAGCACTATCGGTCTGGCATACGCCCAGATTGATGATCATAAGGCATCGATCTGAACATTGGCCAAATGGCACACCCATACCTTTGTCGTGATAGTTACATGTTACATAAGAGGGACCAAAAGTTCAATTATGCTAAAATAATCTTGTGGGATTGTGACTAGCTTTATGGAAAAATCATGAGTCATTCTCTACCAGCAAAACTCAAGTGTTTAGTAAACATACCTACCTTTGTTCTAATCCCTAGTTCAGAAGGCTTTGACATTGACTAGGTATATGATGATGGAAATACTAGTGTTTTATTGAAGTATGCACGTGGGTAAGGCTTTTTACATTGTGCAACACAAGAAGGCCGCTTTTTGAGCACACAATCATATCATTTTATAGTTTGGGTGATAAGCGTGTGGTGGAGCCTTCCATACATTTTAATGAACCATTCAAAGTTATATGGCAAGCTGGCAAGTTCAAGCTGGTTGCTATTTCCTTGTTTTTTACGGTGCGTTTAGAGGGAGATAAACATTATCAGCACAAAATTGCAACAAAATCCTAGAATACATAGGCTCTCATTGTGGAGCAGCAGTTCAGATAGATTAAATAATGAAGTAGTAAAAAGTAGCACAGAAACAAGCGAGTAAATGGAAATACAAAGGCATTATCCACACACCCAACTCATCAGGAGGTTCTGTTATGGTTGAAGCATCCAAAACGTGCACACACTTACACATTTACACTCATACTCAATTGTTTAGCATTATTCCGCTGTAGGACATCTTTACATCTTGTACTTTCTGGCAGTGGTTTGGGAACATCGTGACCATGGATTGGTGGGATGACCTTTGGCTGAATGAAGGCTTTGCCAGTTTCTTTGAGTACATCGGTGTAGAGAAGGCTGAGCCCACCTGGGGAATGGTGAGTCCGCCAGAATGATCCTGAATTTAGTGATTTGAGTTGAAATTGCTTAAACACTGGTTATGAACACTTTCTATGGTTACTTTGGTCTCTGTCTTAACCAGCGTGACATCATGATCATCAGTGATGTACTTCCTGTCATGGTAGACGATGCCCTTGTCACCTCCCATCCAATCATTGTCAGTGTGTCTACCCCGGCAGAGATTACCTCAGTGTTTGATGGTATCTCTTACAGTAAGGTAATGTAAATATGTTTGTCTTTAACCGTTCATGAGATTACCTCAGTGTTTGATGGTATCTCTTACAGTAAGGTAATGTAAATATGGACGTCTTTTACCCTTCCAAATGAAATTGTACACAAATTGTCTTTACATTTTTCATATAACTATTTTACAAGGGGGCATCACTTCTTAGAATGGTTGAGGACTGGATGGGTCGAGATACCTTCAGGGATGGCTGTCGGGTCAGTATCAATTTCATTTTACTTTTCAGTCAATACCTGTATAATTAGTTATTATTAAGTGTTAATAAGATTCAATTGAGTGAATATTATTAATGTCACACATTTTGCAGTGATTGCTTTATCCTTTAAAAGGGAACAATACAAGACATGCATGTTAATCATTAAATCTATCAATGGCTGTATTCGTAAACTTGTAGTAACCGGTTTCACTCACCCTTCAACAGAATTACTTAAAGAAATTCCAATTTGATAATGCCAAAACCGACGACTTCTGGGAATCCCTTGCTAACGTATGCTTTTCTTATATTATTACAGTCATTTCAAAATATCAAGTTGCATCTATTATTGTTAATATTTTTATTGTAACACATATGTTTGCATGTTTGATACACACAAAATCATTGGTTTTGCAGGTTAGTAGGTTGCCCGTGGCCGATGTGATGAACACCTGGACCAAACAAATGGGCTACCCAGTGGTCAACCTGTCTACCAATGAAAATCGGGCTCAACTTACCCAGCAAAGGTTCCTGTTGGACCCTAATGCTGATCCCGGTCAGCCCACTTCACCAGTCAGGTTAGTGATTCCCTGCACTATCAATCTCTTTGGGATTATTAGTTAATTTCCTCATTATGTACGTTCGCCTATAGTTATTAAGAGAAACATGTAAGCCCTAGAATACCATGCTTTTCTTTCAGCTACAAGTGGACAATCCCTGTTAAGTGGCACTCATTGGACAGCAACAAGAACATGTTAATCATGTTCAACAAGTCCAGTCCAGGTAAAGACACAGAATATTGCATTTAGAAGTATCCAAAGAATAGGCTTTGAACACATAGATTTCTGTGCTACATCCTACATTTCTTAGCCTAAATTTCTTTTCATTGATCTACCGCCTTTACTATGACACTCCAAATTATAGTTCATCTGTGGAGAGTTCGACTGTTTGGACATTATTTGCAAAGCAATACGCAAAACAGTATATATTCCTGCTATCAGGATCATCTAATTTGACAAATCTTAAGAAATCTATAAGGTAGAGTGGGATTAAATCCGCAAATACAGTAATCACAGTCAAATGTGCTTTAACAAATATTGAGTCAGGGGACTGAATATTTATTGGAATTAGCTTAATTATGCTTTTTTGGGTGTAGAATAGAAAATCGGTGACAAACATATAAATGAAATACAAAAGATTGCATTAAGCCAAGATAACAAATAATTTCTGTAACCATTGTTAAGTTTATAGCACCTTTCTAGAGACAATTTTGCCTACTAAAAACAATGTGTGAAACTACATCGATATAATACTGGTCTTCATGGTCAAGATTCTGTTGTCAATGAATATCACTTCCGATTAAGATTGATACATTTTGAAGTTTATGCAGAGTTGTGAAAGGGTTCCTCATACTTGCATAAACATGTGTAGAAAACAAATTGCTAAAAGCTTATACAAGTATTTCTCTCATACATAAATATAGAGGTAGTCTTAGATCACTATTCCCTTGATACGGATGGACTGCTGAAGGTCAACAACGACCACATTGGATTCTACAGAGTCAATCACCATGAAAGCATATGGAGCACCATAAGTCAAAAGCTCCAAACAAATCTCCAGGTAAAAATAATCATAAATCATTTTACCTGTTACTATGTTAAATGTTAAGTAATTGGCATTACACTTTTTATATACTAGGAGTTTGATGCTGCAGATCGATGCAGTTACATTGATGATGTCTTTGCTCTAGCAAGGTAAACCAACAAAGCCAATACTTACACAAAAGTACAGCTGTCAATTGGAATAAGTTGTGTTGCGCTTAAGAGAATAAATAAAACATGTCTTTTTATTTTTGGCCTGATCAGGGCAGACATTGTTGATTATGGAAATTCATTCAACCTGACAAAATATTTGCGCAATGAGACTGAGTACATCGTCTGGGAACGTGTTTCGTCTTCTATCGCCTACGTGCGAGACATGTTATCAGACGACACTGTTCTTTATCCCAAGTTCCAGGTGAGTATTTTATTTTATGTTTGGGGGGAGAGGGGTCTTGCCCTCTGCTTGTCTATTAGAGCACACATTTTACATTTTAATATCCTTGCAATTACCCTAAATATTTGTCCTCTAATCCCTAATGTTAAACCTAACCCTAATCTTGACCATAACTGTAACTGCAACTCTAAATCTAACTACTAAACTGAAAATAACTGTTTTCCTTATGGTGACCATTAAAATGCCCCGAAACCACCTGTGCAGGATCAGGTTTTCTTATTTTACTATAGAGATGGGCCTTTTTGTTTTAACCCTAAAAACATATTCCCAGACAAAATACAATGTTCTGTAACCTAACGTTAACCCAAATACCTAACTTTAATGCTTTTGTTTCTATTAAAACAAGGACACACTCACACAAGCAAAAACTAGAGATTCTCTTCTAGTCATGTTGGTTGTCCTAGTCATGTCTGGTCACCTGTTTTTCTCTACAGAAAATGTTCCATGTCTATGTGTACAATATATCCAGGCAACTGGGATGGACTGATGTGGGAAGCCAGAGAAATAGGTATTTAAAAAATGTTGTAAAAATGCATTTTTCCTTCAAAAAAAGGAAGTATATATAAGCAATAATATTTTAAAAACTCCTGAGCATTAATAAATAGCATTAACGCAACTGTCACAAAACCAGCTACAGAATTGAATACTTGTGCAGTGCAAAATATGGGATAACGTAGCGTTCTTTCAGGATGAAGTAATTGCTAGTTTGGTAAACTATATATAATTTTCATGTTTCCCCAACACTGATTTTATTTTGTTTTTTTATAGGCTGTTGCGTGAAACAGTCCTAGGAATTGCTTGTCAAATGGGTGATGAAGAACATCTAAATGAGGCGTCTGATATCTTTGACCAATGGATTGCAGGAAAGATCAGGTGAATATTATTATTATATGAAATCTCTAAAATAACACATCTACCCACCAGCTGCAGAACATGTAGAAGGGCAAAATTAACACACAGTCTTGACAACCTATTGATGACATGTTTCCTACTGAGACCTAAATGTAACATGATGAACTTTGACTTCTTAAAGTGTTGAGGTGAACCTGCGTCTGCTGGTGTATCGCTATGGTATGAGAAACTCAGGCACTGAGGAGAAGTGGAACATCATGTTTGAGAGGTACAAAACAGAGACCTTGGCTCAAGAGAAGGACAAACTTCTGTATGGATTAGCATCTGTGGAAAATATAACTCTTCTACACAAGTAAGTGAAAACAAAACCCTCCTTAATCTGTAGATTTTTACAGGAATTACAATGTCTTAAATATAATTCAGTGAATTCAGTACCAGAACTACAATGTGTCCCTTTAATATTTTAACATATGCACCAATATTGAGTTACAAAAACAAAAGTTATAGTAGTACAATTTTTGAAGACCATATGGTGAATGAAAAGAAATGATCTGCATTTTGACTTCTGGATGATTTGAAGCACCTTAATACTTATTAATATTCTTCTGTTTTTCCTTCGGAATTACCCCCTTTTTCTCAAAATACTTTTTTAATGATTATTTTCCTGTTTATCTGAGTAATTCCCAGCAGGCTCTGTTTATCTGATTAATTCCCAGCAGGCTCTAGACTGCCCAAGAGAGGGACATTTGTCTTCTGAGATGTGAACAGAAAGAAGGATCTTGCATTAAAATTATTTTCCTCCCTTTAGCAAAATACATCTTTACTTTACCTTCCCTGAACACAAATAAATCAGACCACACTATGCAGAGCAAAAAAGAAGTTCGTTTTATTCTAAATCTACATTTGCAACATGCTATTCAGAGTATATTTGGAATTATGTACTGTTCTACGTTTTATATTGACCCCAACATGAACAGCAGCTAATTTTGGCATTAGTCAATGGGGAACCGAATACAATCTAAAAGATTCACTTCCTGATTAGACAAACATCATAAAAATAATCTCAATCGTAGGAGGCGTGTTGCAATCTTTAATCCATAGCCTGTTGATAGTTGATTTGATGGAACATTGATTGAGCGGAAAGAGATACATTACTAAAACATTAGAAATCTAATAATATTCCAAAGAAATGTTGAACATCTAATACAAAAAATGGTGTGTAAAAGCAGACGACCTGATTCTATTCTATTGATAATTTTCTGCTGTTTTGTGGTTGACTGAACAGTTAAAAATAACATGCCCTCCCTGTTACACTTAAAAAAGGCTGTGAGTACACCACAACTTAGTATTCATCATTGCAGGTTTACTTACAAAATAAATAATATGTAAAAAAAACATTCTGAAAAGATCCTAACAACATGATCAATTAATACACATTCATTTTGTGGTTACTGGTGATATCAACACTTTTTTTCAGGCAAATATTTTTGTTCAGCCAGATTTTGTAAAAACATTCTTGCTTGTGAGAATGGTGATTTCTTTTTTCAGCTTACTGGAGGCGTCAAAAGATGACAGTATTGTGCGGACTCAAGATTTGTTTACTGTGGTCCGCTATGTTTCTTTGAATCGCTATGGCAAGACTATGGCCTGGGACTGGGTCACCCTCAACTGGGACTTCCTAGTGAACAGGTCAGTTCACTAGAGTCACTTCTCTGAGTCTGAATAGACACTAAATGCAGGGTTATTGAATTTATAGGGACTGAATGGAATGGAAGTGTATTTACTGAATTACCTGAACGTGAGCCTAGAGTTTATTAATCAGGTGAATAGTGAGACTTGCAGTGTTTAATTTATGTATTTCTTGTTAAAGATACACCATCAATGACAGGAACCTGGGCCGCCTGCTTACTAGAATCAGTACCACCTACAACACAGAGCTACAACTGTGGCAGGTTAGGAAAGGCCCAACTACATGAATTAATAATAAAAAACACCAACATTCTGACTGGCAATATTGACCATAATCACTGTGGATTGTGTCTTTAATGTGGCTTTGCAAATGACTGATAATTTTGACCATGTGTTTTTATTTTAGATGGAATACTTTTTCAAGCTGAACCCTAATGCCGGGGCTGGTGAGATGCCTAGACAGCAGGCACTAGAGACTGTGAAGAACAACATTGAGTGGGTCAGAAGAAACAAGGCAGAAATCAGTTTATGGCTGGAGAGCAATGTTCCCTAATAAAGACTAAAGACTAATGACCTGCAAACCTGATCCTAATCATAAACTTGATTGATTTAGCAGTTACATGTCACTACGGAAGAATGCCCATTTTTATCAAATGTCATGTCCTTCCATATCTGACAAATCAAACAATTCATTCAATAACTCTCTTTTTTCTTCACGTATATTTGTATTAATTTAAGTAAGGATAATCCAACTATGTCAATGTTTTTGAAAATCAAAAGTGTAACTTTTTGTAATAAATTGTTATTACAGAACTATATATGTTGTAACTAGGAATAATTATGATAACTTCATCTCAGGTATCTTGATTAATATGTTTAAAAAGGTATTTCTGAATTGTGTTTCCTAAGTATTTCTAAGTATTCTAACAAAGTTTACAAATGAAGAGTGTACAAATGTACAAAGAAATAAAAGATAAGGAAGGATACCAAATGTATAAGAAATATTTTATACAAAACAATGGGTGACGGAGCTTTACCTCATTCTTAAATTGAGTATATTCCTGATCACTCCTGACTACAATCAGGCTCTAGAAAACCTTGTATGGTTGAATCTATTCACATCCCATAATTTCACAGCTGTGCACCTTACCACAGGTAATCAGTTGGGGTCATAAATGGAACGCAGTCCTCTCTTATTGGGTCAAAGGGAGCTGGGAAATTGTCATGGGAACCTGATTGTTGATGGTGATCCGTTGTCGGGTTTGACAGCGGAGCATTCCTGTGATTGCTCTTCTGAACCTGAAGGAAACGTTCCCAAGAATACGCAGTTAAGATGAATAACAGTTGTAAGTACTTACAGTTTCAACACATATACAGTACCAGTTCAACGTTCGAACACTTACCAATTCACTTAAATGGGTTTGACTGTCCAAACTTTTGGCTGGTACTGTGGGATTTGTATTCTTTTATTATAAAGTACCTCTACAATGGCCTGATTTTGATTCAGTAAATGTACACCTTTCAACCCCTTTCCAAGAGTTGGTATTTAGACTTATGTGGATTTGTAACAGGCTACAATATGCTGGCGTGGTTCCATCGAATGCTCAGATAAGATTATTCAACCTCAACACTTGCCAACCAATATTTTGTTGTAGAGTTTTTAAAGTTTACAATACTCTTCTCTAAAGCCATCCATTTTGTACCTTTAATTCCAAATGATTTAGAATACTTGCTATCGTATATGAAGAGAATGGGTTCAGAATATTATCCACAAATGAAATAAATAAAGCCAAGTCTATATTATTGTTTAACGTTAAACTTTCATGCTCTGTTGCCTGCATTGATGACATGGTCAAGTTTTTATCAATTGTCAGGGTAGGTTAATTGGTCTTAAATTTACATAAAATGTTATACATTGTTAGTGAAAGATGATTTGTGATTTGGACTGGTAAAGTCAAAGTGCTGTCCTGCCAGGTCAGGGCGACCATTATTTAATCGAGATGCTGTGGCAGGACAGAACACATGCCTGACGACCATCAAACCTCATCAAAGTATACTAAGAGATGTTTACCCCAAGGTATTGCTGGCATAAAGAGGTGCCAGAATCTATTGATTGAGGGAGTTCACCTAGTTTTTCACACATGAAATCAGAGCTTTTGATCAATAAACAATGAACATATATCTGTATCCTTTATTTGGAATTTGGATGTTCAGAAATGTTGGGTTCACATACATTTTTGTTGGGTTCACATACTTTAAAGCTGCGCTGTATATTCTTCGATTGTTTTTTCTTATCATTTAAAATGCTCAGGTCATTGAATTTTCCTAATGCAAAAGATCTCTTGCATCTTGTTGCAAATTCATTTGGCATGTCATGCTATCATTTTTGGTATAAAACCTAAGTTAATGTACCCCCCCCCCCCAAAAAGTCTGAATCAGGCAGAATGGATTACATTTGTATGTGAATCCGCCATTTTTCTCCCAATGGTTACACAAATCTCAACCAGGCAGCCAGTGGATTAACCAGATTGACCCCACTTTTTAAAGCTACAGCGTCACATTTAAGTACCTGCCATTGTGCAGTGCTTTGCGTCATCACATGCTCACATTTGTATTTGTCTTGCGTGTCTGAGAATCCTTTCCTTGAAGTTTAAAAACCAAACAATTTCAACTTTGCACAACATTTCATAAAGGTCACTGTGGGAAATGCGGTAAAAGCTTACTTTTTGTTGGCAATCACGTAGATGCAGGGATTGTAAAAGGTGGAAGACTTCGCAAAGAGAGGCGCGACGATTGCCATGGGGGCTGAAATCTTTTTGGGGTCTCCAAAGGAGGCCCACAGGCAGACTATAGAGTACGGTGACCACGCCACCAGGAACATGACAATCATCACAATAGACATCTAGTGAGAAACAACAGATCAGGGAGAAAGATTACTGTTGATTTACTGCAGCTTCTGCCGTCTGTTAATGTTTGTTCTAACTAGATAATCCTACAGTCCTGCATGTGAGTCCAACTGAAGTTCACAAGCGGGGCTAGAACAGACGTGTAAACACACAGGATTGGAGAGAGAAACACAAACTTACCTTAGTCACATCCATCTGGTCTGACCAGTCTATATTTATGCTGTCCAAGTGGCTGCTGGCTTTGTATCTCTTCATGGTAACAGACACACTGTAGTAGCAGTAGAACATTACCGACAGCGGGATGATGAAGTTCACCGCGATTACGGCCATGGTGTAGGAGACAAAGCCCCTGTAAAACTCTCGACGTGTGATTAATGACATCATTTTCTATTTAATCTTCATGCCAAAAAGTTATTTGAAGAACCATCCAAATGCCGACTCACACATCATTTTGTCTCCAGTTGATGGTGCATGTAGCACCAGTGGGGTCCGGGGCATAACCAGCCCAACCCACAAGAGGCATGGAGGACCAGAACACTGCATTTAGCCACGCAGCCACAATTAAAAGTGTATACGAGCGGGCGGACATCTTCTGCCCTGTAGAACAGTAGGGAGATGAGGCCTACATATCATGTCAATGTTGAAGACTCTGGTCAGGCTTAGATTGTAGAGGTCCAAAGCGGTTTGGAATGTGACTTTAGAGAGACTATGTAATAAATACACATGTAATATAAATAACATCCATTTATGTAAATGTATGGTTAACGAATACCTATGTCAGGTCTACAGATGGATAAGTAGCGGTCAATGGCCACAACAGTCAGCAGTCCAATACTAGCCATGCCAAAGAAGATATTCAGAGCTGCATAGATCTGGAAGAGAAACACAGTCATCCCTTACTACAGAATATGGTTAGCAGGACTAAAACATTGGTTTCTCTGGTTCTGATATTTGGTGGATGCCTTGACCAGATCTTTCATATCTTCCATATATATTGGGTATATTAGAAATGTATTTAGATGCACCTTGGTAGTACTGTATAAAACATAACAACAGACTGGACTTAGGCCTTATTAGCATTTCAAATAATTGTGTCCTGTCAAACCACCCACCTCATCTACTGTGGTCAAGATCAAGACTTTAGCCCCAGATTAGCATCCCATGGCAAACGGGAGCATAATTCCTGATACATTCCTCAAATAATCTGGGATAATTACAGAACAAGAAAATGTTGTAAGAAATGTGCTATTCTAGAACTGGTCATGTAAAGAAGGTCGTCAAGGACTTCAGTCATCTGGTCCATGGGCAGTTCACTCTGTTACCATTTTGCAAGCAGTATTGAATCATCGGCCTCGGACTAACTGCCTTACGATTTACTGGCTGGTGACCCAGATGATCATTATATGATTTTTTTTAATTCCCGGTTGGTCATGGGATCACAACTCATTTCATCCGGGGAAAAATAGCAAAATAAGAAAGACTTTCAATATAGAGATGGCTTCCAAGGTGCGCCCAAACTAAAATAGATATTTTAATGTCAAAGGTACATATGTCATACCTTTTCCTCTATGCCTGCACTTTAGAGACCGACTGTGCACACATCCAACCATGACACACACTTTTTAAGTGTAGGTGATTTAGAGCATGCTCTTATCCAGAACCACCTACAGTTAGTGTATTCATTGTAAGATAGCTAGTTGTATGTTATTTAGCAGTGCTTACATCTTAAAAAACATCTTAGCTCAGTGATTCTCAACCCTGTCCTGGGCGCCCCCCTGCCCTGCATGTTTTAGATCTCTCCCTGCTCTAACATACCTCATGTAGCTCATGAAGGAGACCATAATGAGGTGTGACAAAGCAGGGAGAGATCTGAAACATGCAGGGCCAAGGGGGGCATCCAGGAGCATGGTTGAGAGACCCTGTAGAGTGTGTTCAAATCAGTTAATTAGTTGTTGTTAAAAGTCAGCGCTCGAACAAAGACCATACAAAAAATAAACGTAATAAGCAAACTTTGTAAAAGACAGACAGAAGTGTTCATAAGTACTCCATGAAAATGTAGGTTTTCCGTTGTTTTGTGAAAACAGGCAGATTCTGCTATCCTGGCCTCATGGGGAAGCAGGTTCCAAGTGCCAGAACAGAGAAGACTTTTGACTTTGTGGCAGGAAAAAATGCCCTGGTAGGGATGAAGGGTTTGAACATTCCCTGAAAATACAGAGGAGAATCTCTGCTGCTTCATAAGCAAGCACCTAGTCCTTGTAATAGATACATGCTTCAACTTGTTTTTATATCAAATAGATCAGTAAGAGTGAAAACACTAGATCACAAAAGACAGTGGAGCTAATGACAATACAGTAGACACTTTTTGAAAAGGTAGGGTTTCACTTTGACTATGTAAAGTAAATAGATAGTGTCACAGTGCCACCTGGTGCCCTCCCGTGGTTGCCTGGTGCCCTCCCCTGGTCTCGCGGTGCCCTCCCCTGGTCGCCTGGTGCCCTCCCCTGGTCCTGCGGTGCCCTCCCCTGGTCAACTGATGCCCTCCCCTGGTCGCCTGGTGCCCTCCCCTGGTTGCCTGATGCCCTCCCCTGGTCTTGCGGTGCCCTCCCCTGGTCGCCTGGTGCCCTCCCCTGGTCCTGCGGTGCCCCGGCGTTCCACGTCGCCGGCCTTTTAGTCCCCATCATACTTGTCTGTCCTGTTGTCCTGTCTCGTTAAGGCACCCTCCTGATTACCCGCCAGCTGCATCCAATGTAGTTGGCCACTTAATCCCCTGTGTGTGGTGTCTCTGTGTCTGTGATTGTTTCCTGTTGAGTGTATTGGGTCGTTGTAGTTACACAACCAAACCTTACTGAAGCGTCTGCATATGCTACTTTATACTGAACACTAACTTACCTTGCTGAAGCGTCTGCGTGCGCTACTCTAGCTGAAATCGCCTGAATAAAGGGATTTAATTAGCTAACCACCTGCACATTGGTCCACTTCATTACCTCGCATTACAGATAGTGAACTATAGACCTTCAAAGATTTATTTTTTTAAATGTCCTTAGGCAAAATTTGGAAGCTGTGCAAGGAGTATCTAGAGGACCATTTCCTATGCTCCATGAGATATAAAACAATGATGAACAAGAACCCAATAAAAATTAATGTTAAGGGTTTTCAAACTTAATATAAACTGGCATTAATGGACTCCTGATCATCATGTTTTAACGTAGCAATCTTTTTAAACATCTTTCAATTATGAATTTGCTGATCTCAGAGAGGTAGGAAGGAGAATATAGGGACAGGTATGTAGAGGGCGACAGAGAGGAACGGAACAGAGAATAGCAAAAACAGTCGGCGAAGCCAGGCCTCACACCGCCATTGCGCCGATGTGTTCTAGAGTTGGTATCTTAGAACCCGACACCAGCCTCCGGCAAAGATGTGTTTTATTTACCATTGACGTGCACAGTGGGCACCACACATTCCACCAACCTGGCAACCAGTGTGGCCAAATTTCCAGCTACCATGGAGGTCAGAGGCAGCAGACATGGGGTAGCCAATGCCAGCCACTCCAATGTCGGTGAAGGCCAGGTTGATGATTATGGCATTGGTGGCATTGCGCAGCTCCTTGAACTTGATGAACATTGCCAGCACCACAATGTTACTTGCCAAACTAATGACTCCTGGGAAAAAGAAATATAAATACTCAGATCTTCATAATTTCATGATACACCGCTCTGGAAAAATACTGCTGCACCTTTTGAAAAGGAACATTTTGAGTAAGGAACAACAGGAGTCCAATTTGCAGTCTTAAACTGAACCATTCTGTTCCTCACTCAAAAGGTTCCTTTTCAACTTTCTGGGAAAGAAAAGAAAAAGGTGCTGTGGTTTCTTCATTTTTTTCCAGAGCTGTAAGTGTTGGCCTGCTCAGCTTAAGAACATGAATGGCTCTGTTGTCTTCATTTATTCTCTAAAATGGCCCTTTCCAGGTTAACACATCAATGCTAACAACAATCTTTAGTTCTAGCGAATCAGCCTAAAATCTCAGGTCAAACAATACCAGACAACGCAAGCCACTGAAAATTCCACAACAATAAGCACTATTCCTTTCGCAGGGCAATCAATGTTAACTCGTGCGGATATATTTCGCAGTCACACCTACTCAGTAGGCCTATTACATAATGAGATGAGAATTCCAGAGCAAGCCTTCACTCTTATTAGAAAGAAATGGTATGTGTGGGATGCCTTATTTTAAAAGTGCTAACAGCAATCAGAGACAAGAGCCATTTTGGTGTCCCGGATACTAGGACATAGATTCATTATTATAGCAATTCCAAAAGCTAATACATGACTATGAAAATCACATGTAAACAACTGACAGAATTTGAATCCTTCATTAATGCATTTTATTAGCAATGTTATGGATTAAAGGCAGAGCATCTGTACCTGCCGTAATAAGGTATGCTGCCACTATGTTGTGCTCCAACTGTGAAAAGGCACTCTTTCCTCCGTAGGGAACGACCGCCCCTGTGGTGTTGAATCCAGACTCCATTCTGATGTCACAGTTTCCTCGGTGGAAAAACAATGAAAGAAAAAGTACTCTCCAAACCAGCAAGAAACTTTCCAGATTGTCCACAGTAAAGGAATAGAAGCGGGTAAATGAGATGTCTGAAATCTTCTGCAAATACACTGAAATTAGAGCATGCATTCATCGCCCCCTTATTACCAAATACCGGGAAGGTGGTTGTTTGGGTGTTACATGGTTAGGGGGTAAACATAAGTGAGGATTACAAGTCACAAGGCAGGTCTGAATAACGAAGTTGAAATCCATGTGATTCCTGAGAATATTCCAACTGCACTGGAGAACAGGATAAGTAGGTTTGGACTGATATATAGGCCAGCAGTTGGTGCCATCTTATTATAGGCAAAACATTTAATAATTGATATCAACCGATTGCATTAAAATGGCTGATTATCTCTAACTGGTTGTGCTTTCAAGCTGCTGGTAGATGCTTGGACTGAGGTGCAGGCTTTGACTGGGCCACACCAGGACATGGACATTTTGGTTTTTGAGCCACATCCTTGTGGCTTCGGCTTTGTATTTGGGATAATTGTACTGCTGGAAGACATCGGTCCATTGAATCTTCTTTCAGTTTCCCATATCCCTTCTGGCAAACTCTAGCTGAAATTTAATCTGTTGTTGTTGTTGTTTGCCACTCTCCCAAAAGAGACACTTTTGTGAAGCACCGGACTATTGCTGAAATTTGCACAGCGTCTCCAAACTCATGGCTGTAGGTCCATAGAACTCCTGGTGACCTATTTACAAGTGCTCATGGCCTGTTGTACACAAATTCCCAGTTGTGCCTTATTCTCTCAATTTCTTAATGACTGACTTTACTGTGCCATGAGGACTATTTAATGCCTTGGAAGTGCTTTTGATGAACCGTATAGAAGATGTGCTTTGGATGTTCCTTTATCTTCATGTTTTACAATTGTACAAACATCCAAGAGAGAGGAGTGTCATTTTAAGTTTGATTTTCTTAATATCAGGTTCATAATTTCCAAGTATATCATATTATATTCATAAAAAAATACTATTGTAGTTAGTACGCTAAACGGAGCAAGCAATACGATAAGTATGGTAATATTAACATAGTAATCGGAGGACAGAAATAGGAGTAGCTGCCAACATCGCCATCTGCTGATTATATACAGTAATCACGTAATTTGACAAAAAACATTTGTTACTTCAAATACCTTGTATGAAAATGTTATTAATAATTTCATCTTTCTGTGAAAGTTATAAAACCAGAATCCTGAAACTGTGAATGTATGTACCCAGCTACGGTTAGCGTTTTAATTAAAAAGCAGGCTATATAAAATGTAGTATGTTATCATATTGCGTTACACTATTTGGGATGCAAGTTGCTGGGCACAAAATACCACCATGTGTTTAAACCACCATGTGTATATTCATGGTCAAAACTGTGGTGCGCCAAGCAGACTGCTGAATTTGTTTTCCAACCGGAAACGACCAAATTTAACGACGTATTTGTGGAGCATACTTCTTTATCTTCGCATTACTTAAGTACAGTAGCTGTAGGAAAAATCTGTGAAACCGAAATAGATCAGATTCACTCCAGCCAGGGTGAGACTTATTTTACAACATTATTTTACAGGTTTTAACTATACACTTAAAGATGGTTTTTCGGATATTTTTTGGTCAAAGCCAGGATATCCTGTCGTTGCGATTTGTAGTTTGTAATATTAGGTGTTGGGTTCTGAATTTGTTGACGTTAGCTAACTGGCTACCTATAAACTAAGACAGAAACGTAAAATGTTTTGGTGAAGTGCGATATAACGGGTTGTTTGTTAGCTAGGTAAAATGCTAGTTGTGTGTGCTTAGAATAGTTGGCTAACTAGCTAAATATATATATTTGCCAAATTAATCATACAGAATGTTTTATGATTCCCTGATAGATTTTTTTATTCCACACCTCTAAAATGAGACTTGTGATCCTGGACGACTATAACCAGGCCAGTGAATGGGCAGCTAAATACATCCGCAACAGAATCATCCAGTTTAAACCCAGTGCCGAAAGATACTTCACGCTGGGATTACCCACAGGTACTGTACGCTTTTGTTCATTTACAAAGTTGGAGTACATCTGGTTTTATTTTGAACTTTTGCCAAAAGATTTGATTGTTGGAAATGTTTTGTATTTGTTTACACTGAAATATCAAATCCCAAAACAAGATAGGGTGTGAACAAGTAACACATTCATTATAACACCACGTTTCCTCGTGTGAAAAAGTAATTTCCCTCTCACTTGAGCTTTTTTTAAATAACGATGGACCAGAAACTTGTTGTTTTAGCATTTATAACATGTACAGGATCGAAGGCATTCTGGCAATGTTTAAGAGCGTTAATGATGGGTATCCAGTCTATTCCCAAACAAACTCTTTGCTCTTACGCATCCGTTAGGAAAGTTTTCTTGCTCGTGCGTTCTTGATAAAACTTAGAGAGGGATGAGGGATGAATAAACTGCGGGACACATATGTGACTTTTATATACATGTAATGTTTTTTTACCATCAAGTATTCAAACAAACATGTCGTTACAATGAAGAAAATAAAACGAAATCACAGTTACATATTTTATTTAGCTGGTATTGCCTCTTTTGCATATGTCAAGTCTGACAAATGTATTCTATTTAGATACGTCTGTCTTTGGAAATGTTTGTTTGCAAGTATCTGCATGCAAGTATCATATTTGTCCTTTTTTTTTAGGAAGCACTCCTTTTGGCTGTTATGAAAAGTTAATAGAATATCACAAAAATGGGGATCTTTCTTTCAAATATGTGAAAACCTTCAACATGGATGAGTATGTGGGTAAGTTTAATCCAAAAGTATAAATTACACTGTCCAACACAGATTCTTTAGCCCAAGACAGAATCTTAGTAACAACAAAAAGATCTGACCAAGTGGTGTAGTTTAGCAGGAAGAACATATCTGCTAACTCTGCTCTAATTTACCAAAGGGAATACAGAGGTGACTGGCCACTCCAAGAATTCAGCTGACTTTGCAACACTTCATTAGAAACTGGCATTTGTTATTAATTTAATCTTTAAATGTAACAATGTAAAATTTGCTTTTTGTTTATTATGTATACCAATTCAGGATGATTGATGAAATATTGTGAAATATTTTTCTCTAACTTTTATTTCCTTCCAAACTGTTAGTTCGCTAGATGCAGGATGCCACATCATTTACTTTTGAAATACTGTTTAATAAATGTTTATTGCAAGCACTCTCGCAACATCTATAACAAAACACACAAAATTGGATGATGGTTTAACATTTGTAAGACCTATAGCTATAGTAAGAAGGAAACCCCCATTTGTCATAGGTTTGCCCCGGGACCATCCAGAAAGCTACCACTCCTACATGTGGAATAACTTCTTCAAGCACATTGACATTGATCCCGCTAACGTCTCTATCCTGGATGGTAATGTCACCGACCTGGAAGCAGAATGTGAGGCCTTTGAGAAGACAATAACCCAAGCTGGGGGAATTGACCTGTTTGTGGGAGGTTAGTTTTCATATTTACAGTGTAGTAGGTACACTCTTCCTGATAATTTTATGTGTGTATTTGGTCTTGATTATTTAAAATTGTTCCCCTTTTTTGTTGAGTCTCTCTCTGATGATAGATAGTTGACATAGAATTGGAAATGGATTGTAACCCCTCCTCGAGTCAAAGGCTGCATCAACAGTCTTTCTTTTGGGGGCCTTAAGGACTTGGACTGCATGATAGATAGAAATCATCATATGAACATATGCAATTTGTAAACTGCCTAAATCCAAATTTGTCCCTTTAATTAAAGTAGTAATTCTCCCTCAAGGTATCGGACCAGATGGCCACATTGCCTTTAACGAGCCAGGCTCCAGTCTAGTCTCCAGAACCAGAGTGAAGACCTTGGCAAAGGACACTATAGTAGCCAATGCCCGTTTCTTTGGCAACGACCTGTCAAAGGTCCCCACTATGGCCTTGACTGTGGGTGTGGGGACAGTCATGGATGCCCGAGAGGTATAGTTGATTTAAAATCTTTGAATAGTACGCCTTTGGATAGTACATGGATGCCTTCACTTTCTTCTAATTTTGTTGAGTTATAGACTTAATTTATTATTGATACAATTATTTTTGTTTTGCCAGTATCCTCATGCTCCCATGCTGCCAACTCTTCAAGTGGCGTGTCACGTGCCTTTTATTCAGGAGTGTTTTTGTCTACCCACCCTACCATGAAGGACTGATGAGATGGATGTCCTTCTGGCATGTTCTACTATTTTTGCAGAGAAACTTTGAAGCTCTTCTAGAGTGCTTAGGGTGCTTGGTCGGCTCCTTGATCAAGGCCACTCTTGCTGGGTTTGGCTGCACAGACCGCTGGGGAATAGTCTTTGGAGTTCTAAATTTCACAGTTTCATAAAGATTGGGCCCACCGTGCTCCTGGGAGCTTTAAATGCAATTTTCTTTATAACCAAGTCTATGACTTGGCATCAGATCTGCAGAGAGTTCTTTGGGCGTCATGGCTCAGTCTTTGTTCTGAAGTGTGGGATCTTTTACGAGTGTTCCATTCTAAATCAAATCCAATCAATTGAATTTGCCACAGGTGAACTCCAAGAACGTTCTTGTGACAGCTCAAGGAATATCAAAGGCAGAAAATAGGATGCTGAGCTCAATTTGGAATGTCATGGCAAAGGGTCCTTATGTTGATGTAGATATTTAAATGTTTTATTTTCAATACATTGGCTTGCATTTCAAAAAGCATGTTCTTGCTATGTCTTTATTGTGTGTAGATTCAAGAAGAATTTATTTTTAATCAATTATATGTTCCGTATATAACTCAACAAAATATGGAAGAAGAGAATGGGCCAGATGCTTTCCGAAGAAACTTTATTTTCACAGTACATAGATCTACATTTGTAAAAACGAAAAGATAAAAACAAAAATGATTTAACCTAATGTAGCTGTACTAATTTACTTCACAAATGCTGTCTCGTGTAACCAATTTAAAAGCACTCGTATCTCTTCGCCGGACCCGGTGAATCCGGCCAGGGACAACGACATTCATCCCTTCTAACGGCGGGCCTCTCCACGTGTCCTTCATGTTTTAATGGTCGTCCTTGTGTCGATGGTTTATTCAAGGTCATGATTCTCATCACGGGGGCCCACAAAGCCTTTGCCCTGTATAAGGCCATCGAGGAGGGGCTCAACCACATGTGGACCGTCTCGGCCTTCCAGCAGCACCCACGCACCATCTTTGTGTGTGACGAAGACGCCACCCTGGAGCTCCGAGTGAAAACCGTCAAGTATTTTAAAGGTGAGCCCGAACTGCGACCGGGGTTGAGGCTCACTATGCTGGACGCGGGTTACGTAACATAACCGCGCACTTGTTTTGGAGCCGGCAAGGTGTTTTAGGTGTTTTTCAGTGATGTTTTCATTTCCCTCCAGGGTTGATGCATGTTCACAACCAACTGGTGGACCCTGTGCTCAGCATAAAGGACCTGTAATGGAGAATGGAACCCAGTCAAGGAATTCAACATTTTTAAATGGTGGATGGACCTAGAGTTGCCGGGTAGGAGGACAACCAACTTGTTGTGGGTGATCGTGGAGGCCAAGTCATCTGATGCTGCCCCATGACTCAAGTTTTTGGTCAAATTGCCCATAACGCAGTCTGGAGGTGTGTTTTGGGTCCTGTAGAAAACGAATGATCCCACTAAGCGCATCAATCGAAAATAAATGCCTGAATCACGTAGTTCCTCTGAACAGTAGATGTTGAGATGTCTGTTACTTAAAGTCTGTGAAGCGTTTATTTAGTCCTGTTAATTGATACATTTCTAGGCTGCTTGATCTAAAAATCCTCTGCAGCAGATTTAACTTAGCTTATTTGTTTTCCTGTGGCAGTCCTCATGAGAGCTTGTTTCATCATGGAGTTTGATGGTTTTGCAACCAAACTTGAAGAGTCGTTTGAAGTTCTTGACATTTTTTTTAAGTGACTAACCTTTATGTCTTAAATTAATGATGGACTTTTGTTACACCCTAAAATTACTGCTTTTACAATATCTCGCTGCTCAAAAAGTGGTTCTGTACCAATGGCCAAAAAAAACAATCTCCAACGTTATTCTTAGCCCTGCTAACATTAGCTTAGGGTTCCTGGTTGCTAGCTATAGAGAGCTATTCTTTTTCCACATCATAGTGGATGCTGTAGTAGACAAGGGAAGAATTGGCAGTTTGTCATCCCGGTCTTAAGCTGCCATTATAGTTTCTTACAGTAAGTGAATTTCGCTCCCTATGACGTACTTATCCTTAGTATCCTGGTAAAATGCACTTTCTCAAAACAAACCAAGGAGGATTGCCTGCCTCACATGAGGCGTTTAGCAGGAAAGTAGTGGCACACTCCAAAACATATAAATGGACACTCCACAGGCACTGAGCTGTCTATGTTGGTAAACAACCCTTAGAGGGGCTCATTAGCTTACAAGACATGCTTATAGGGGACTTTCATTTATTTAATTATTTTCTTAAAAAACAAATCAGCTGCCTAGTGCAGCTTTAAGGGTTATGCACTTTAAGGGGTTAGTCACCTTGGAGTATATAACTACACGGTTCATGATAGTCAGTGGAATGAGGCACAACTTGTGAATGAAAAAAGATTCTTATGTACACAAGGTGTCACTCTCTGCTAAGATACAAAATCACATATTTTTGCTCCTCTGAACTGCCTTGTATTTTCTTTTAGATTTACTTCCGTGTTGTTACTGTATCTTAAGATTAATACACTAACCTTCTGCAAAATCACATGTTACTGGACTGGCTCTGATATTTTTGCATTGTCATATCTAGAAGGGTTCCAGAAGAGTGGAAAGTAACCTTGCCAACACTTGGGTGTGGTTGGATAACATTTTTATATAGCTTTACCTTGTTGTTTAGTTCATTTTGGTGAGATCTCTTCACTTTTTTGAATGCACTGTTTTTATGCTTGAGTTTGAATTTCCAGGCAAATAAGTAAATGTTTCCCGTTTTCTGTTCAAGACATGTCATTGCTATGGCTGATCTAATTGAATCTGGCCCTAAGTAAATAAATCGTTTGGGGACAATATATGTATATTAGAATCACACTATATTTAAACCATCTCTGTGGTAACATCCACTGTAAAATACCTCCCAGACAGAGGTAGTAGTAATTTTTTTACTGAGGATCTCATTTTATCTTGGCGTGATTTATTACCACACACATTTACAAATGTGTAATCATTTTGGAAGGCTGATTACTCCATATAGCCATGTTATGTGATGCTCTATGTACAGGTTTGCATACTTTTTCTGTGTATGGAAATTGAAACGTTTCTTTATTTGAACTGAATAAATGGTTTCAAAGTTAAATATTTTGCATGTGATGTGTTAAATCTGGTTCTATTTGTTACCTGATGTTTGCCTGATGTTTGCTTGCGATACCCCATGTTCTAACACCTATTTGTTTTATACATTTCTGCTTTGGCAGTAAATGCGAATAAAGAGGCACTAATGGAGAGGAAAATTGCCTGACAGCCGCTAGCAACCACTTTCAGTAAAGCAAGTGAGTGTGCTAAGCAACCCAATGAGAGCAGAATAGCAATGCAAGCGCCAATCAATATAATACAACATTCAGGGATACATTAGCATGTGACGAACTGATTGGTTGTTATGTAGCCCTTTATTCTGTCTAAATTAATGAAAATCCTTTTAGTGTGTACGTGAGATTTGGTATAAGACTATAAAAAATACATAGGATGGGCCTTTATGTTTTGTCATTGTAATGACATCCCTCAAAAATAGCTTGATAACTTTACAGCAACAACATGTTAGCTGAACACCTCAATGACCAATGTCCAAAAGAGATTCCGATTGTTTCCTGCTTTTGGCCTTGCCCACCCATTGGAACAGATACAACTTCTGGGATTTGGCTGTGTTGTGGGGGTTGTCGTCCTGCCTGTGTGGCTTTTCAAATGTTTAGAATTTAAGCTTTGTTAGAAGACCCCACATCAAAGTATACAGCAATCCTCCTGTTCTAGCTGCAATGAATCATCTCTCTGACTTCAGTCTACTACTGCTGCAAGATTACACTAACCATAACTGACATAGCAAAATATATATGTATTTGGCCACACTCCCCCCTGATACCGCATCATCCCATCAATACCACTCTCAAGACCTATCCACAATTTCAATATCAAATAGAACATTAATATCTATCTCTAATATCTATCTCTTGCAGAAATAGAATTGTTTCCACTTTCTCTATCATTGTGATGCAACGTATTCTTGCAAAAAGTCTTTACTAGAGCTCGTTGGTTATTAGTTTTTTTATGATGTCTGGTAGTGTATACAAAAAAAGTGAGAACTAAAAACCAAACCGTTTTGGAAGCTGTTCCCATGAATATGAGGGAAAAGCTCACATCTTTTAGTAACAGAGAAACTCATGGTCCATGGCTGTATTTGATGATCATTTTAAATAAATAATACTGGGTTTATTTTAATATTCATTGCTTCTACAGGCATTCCACCTGATCCCGAATGGCTTAATGTACTGTCATTTTCTCTCTACAACTTTATTTCTCTTTATATTTCTTAAGTAACTACATCTTAAATTTGTGCATTTCCCTGGCCCCTGTACTCTGTCATATGTCCACATTGCAAGAATATAAATTGTTCTTGTGTTGTTCCGTCTGGTTTGTTATTAGTAGCTGTACGCCCGCTGTTCTTTTCATGTTTTAGTGTCTTCGTTTCCATGGAAGCAGACGAATGACCAGAAAGTCCATGACCTGCATACACAGTTGGCAATAACCGACACAGCAACAATTTCACATTTATTTTAATCATACCGCGTACAATATATTTAATCGATTTAATGTGTAGTAATTATAACAAAATAATACTTAGACATTTTACATTGTTCTATTTTGCTTTTTTGTTTTGTTCCTCTCCTGCAATTGTCTCCAAAGCGCATATTTGAATTCAATCTTCACTGTTTATAGTGCAATAACGACTGATGCATATGGCTATGGTGTGAGACAACATTGTCTGGGGCTTGTAAAAGTGGCAAGACTGGCAGTTTCCATGGCGACTGTGCCACACTCTGCCAAAGGGATGTCTGACCAGTTTTCCAAAGGGAATTCTAATCATACGCTGAGATGCACCAATGCAGTGAGTGTTAAGGGAAAGAGTGTGGGTTAGAATAGAGTACTGTCAGTCAGCAACAGATATACAACACCATTTAACCGCCTAATCTCTGTCATAAGCATTGTAATTTGTTGGCTTAGGCAAGAGGGATATCCGCAGATTGGTTTAAATTCTATGTAAGCTGCCCATAAAATCAAAGAGGCAATTTCACAGATGTTAAACGACTAAGTGAAGCACGTACGACTTAATGGGTCATTTTTTTACATTTATTAAATATGGATCATTATAAAGTTGATTATATCTTTGATCTCTGATGATGAGAGGGAAAGTACCCATAGAACGATAATAACAAAGTTGAATGTAATGTAAATGCTTGTTACTTCAATGATGACTACTTGTCATGGTAAAAATTACTCGCACTTGCTCAATGGATTTGATGAAATGTATTCATGCTTATGCAGCTGTTTATATATATATATATATTTATACACCACCATTAAATGTTTGAGGTCACATAGAAAATTAGTTTGATGGTAGTGTATAAAATAATAAATATTTGTATTCAAGGAACACAACTAGGACCCAGGTCTCTTTTACAACTTGGCCCTGCATATACATGTTAACGCATGTAGTTTATATACGACGAATAAGAAATTACTCAAAAATTACACAAAACAAAATGATCACAAACAAATAATGCTGCAGATTATTACACTTACACAAAGGCTATTTCCCTGAAGCAGTTACAAGCAACCCAAAAATATAAATCCTCCAATAAATGTTTAAAATGGGGCATGATAAATGAGTCTCCAGTTTAGGTTTGGTCTGCAGGCTTTTCCATAAGCAGGGAGTGTAACAGGAAAAGGTTGCCATGCCAAGTCTGTGGAGATCGCATGTGTCTGCATGCCAAACATGCATTTTAAAAGATTTATCATCCAGCCATATACAGGGACTTGCTTATTTCAAGAGCCATCTAAGATCGTGCAAGTGCATTTTCAACCAACTTTTTGTACCTATATCATAAACTTTGTTTTCTTTTTTATTTAAAACAAGTTTAAGTAAATAGTCTATGTAAAATAGACTATTGTAATATCTTAATCTGCCTCATCTGCGATAATGCTTGGTTAGCCATTGAAACAATAGAGTACATGACAGTGTCATCAGCATATAGATGAATATTGCACTTGCATACCTCATCGTGATATTGTTCATTTACAGAGTGAACATTAATGGACCAAGTATAGAACCTTGTGGGACCCCTTTAACCAACTCCACTCTTTTCCTCGTTAGCTAGAGCTCACTGGGCTGTAA
This sequence comes from Novumbra hubbsi, assembly GCA_016801125.1. Classification (NCBI taxonomy): domain Eukaryota; kingdom Metazoa; phylum Chordata; class Actinopteri; order Esociformes; family Umbridae; genus Novumbra; species Novumbra hubbsi. The sequence goes on along the minus strand of JACXGK010002143.1, from coordinate 7,430 downwards.
CAATAGACTGGTCAAGATTATATTGCCAATTATTTGTGCATTACTTACTTTTTAAAAAGTAAAGTCTCTTTAGTGGGGTGTTTTTATCAGCCATGGAGGTAAACATTTATGAAAAGAACGAGAACGATACAATTGGGTCTATTATGCAGTTTACGGATTAAAGCACTGATTGTTAAAGGCTTGCTCTGAGAAGTGTTTATAGTTTCCCTTTAGTATTATTCAGGGGTCAGGTTTTTTTTGCCTAGTGTCTCTGATAGATGCAATAGCGCAGTGGCCACTAAAGTCATTTACAAATAACACCTTAACTAGAGTGGAGGAAAAAAAATATTTTAACCGCTACTGATTTTGTACGTTTGCCCACTAACAAAGAAATGATCAGTCTATAATTTTAATGGTAGGTTTATTTGAACAGTGAGAGAAAGAATAACAACAAAAACATCCAGAAAAATGCATTTCAAGTAAGTTAAACATTGATTTGCATTTTACTCAGTGAAATAAGTATTTGACCCATTTGCAAAACATGACTAAGTACTTGGTGGCAAAACCCTTGTTGGCAATCAGATGTGAGATGTTTCTTGTAGTTGGCCACCAGGTTTGCACACATCTCAGGAGGAATTTTGTCACACTCCTTTTTGCAGATCCTCTCCAAATCATTAAGGTTTTGAGGCTGACGTTTGACAACTCAAATCTTCAGCTCCTTCAGAAGAAAGTTATTTGTTTCTGGCCACATTGAACCTGTAATCAAACCAACAATTGCTGGTGCTTCAGATACCCAACTAGTTGAAAGGCCAAGTTTTGTTGCTTCTTTAATCTGGACAACATCTTTAGTATATCTATATATACACACACACACACACACACACACAGACACACAGTGCTCTGCAAAAATATTGAAAACTCTGTTCTATTCTATAATTTCCCTGAATAAAAAATAGAAGGAAAGATGGGTTAGCTAGAAATGTCATTGTTATAGCCTGACATTCAAACTAATTTATGGTATGGTGACATTGGCTTTATTTTGGGATATATGGACATACATGTTTTATTTTGTTGGAATAAGTCTTCAACCCTTAATATTAATAGTACAGATTTGCAGTGTCAGAGTGATTTTGGCAGATTTGCCCCAGGTTGTACATGTACATTTTCAAATCGTGACACATATTCATAATGGGATTGTGAGTAGTACTTGACCCAACCTCTGTAGGACCTTCACCTTTTTGTACTTTTGATTTACTGAACAGTATTGCTTGACAGAGAATGGTTGAATACTCTGGGACAAACCAGCGAAAATAAGAATAGAAAATGCACACCTGAGGTTCAACCTTGACATGCCATTTAATAAAAGAACCAAAATAGTGCCTGTTTGGGTTCAGTCTTCAGAGGCTCACGCTCACTAACCTCTTCTGACTTATGGTTCTCTGCATCATCTGGTTGGCTTCAGCCAGGGAATATTTATGTTCCACGAATAGACAAATGCAATGAAGTATCATTAATATGTATCCAGCACAAGGAAGGCATCTCTGAACCTTGTTAATATCAATAGCCAGGCATGTATCAAAAGTTTTTTGGGGGGGAGTTAACTGGTTAAGTTTTTGACCCTGCTTTGTGCTACACCACCCCCTTGTAGGGTTTAGCCTTTTCGGCCACAGTCTCCCGGAGGCCTTCAATGCCGCCTTGACCTTTGCAGCTGTTGGGCTTTTTACATTATTATACTCATCTTGCTGCAAATGTCTCAATTTTCAGTTCTCTTATAATGGCTACAGTAATTGCTACATACACGTACAAACTGAGATCCGGGGAGCAGAATGGATGTTAAAGTCTATGTTAATGTTTGTGGTTTGATTGAGCAATGTTTCCTGAGAAATGGTATTCTTAATCACAGATTTCTTCCCCTTTCACAGTCTCTGCCGTTACTACCAATGACATCTCAGTTTGTTTTCTGGTCTATAATCTGAGTGTATTTCTGCATATTTGGGGCTTTGTGGCCCAGGCTACAGGTAGTCTTTGTATAAAGCTGCTTATACAGCTGTATATGGACGATGTGCATTGAAGAAGAGCTTTTTAGAAAGGTTTTAGAAAATATTGCTTCCAAACGATCTACCTCATAACATGTGCCAAAGGGCAACTACAGCCTACAGCCTACAGCCTACAGCCTACAGCTCCAATCACAAAGGAGGCCCAAAGAAGTCTGTATTCTCAACTTAATGCATAATTAAACAATTAAAAATGAATGAATACCACTGAATTGTTTCTATTTTATTCTGCTACAAAATAAAGAATATCCACTTATGTCAGTAATGCATGTTGTGGTTTTTTTATTCAACGTGAGGCAACTTCATTTTAGATAAAGGGGGAACATGGCTAATTTGATTGTAGTACTTGTGGGAGTCAATTAATCGTTACAATAAGCAACATTTTATTTTAATCTCGTGGGTATCAGGACAGGACTAGTAAATGGTAGATACACTTAGTGAAGACAATATCAGTATCATTTCCAGCAGGGATGTCAAACCTACTCCACAGAGGGTGCCAGGAAGGGCAACCAAATAGGTGTCCTTTCAAGGGGAGTTACTGAGTTTAACGTAACCATCTCTATGAATTTAGCTTTTACAGGCCACATGAATGACAATGGTGGTGACCGGTTTTTGGGAGAAATACATGAGAAATGGAAAGGTAGGGCACCCTTCATACACAGAAATACACAAAACCAAGAATCAACATCTAAGATTGTTATTAGAAAACATTATTTGACCATAGCTATTCCACACTGTTTGTGTTGAAGAATGGGCCAAAATCATACCCGAGCAATGCATGCAACTTATTTCTCCATACTTCTCCATAAGCTTTTGTACAAAGTATTAAATAAATATCAGTAAGCATGTTCAATGCTTTTTCCCCGTGTCATTTCACATTATTACACAACTTAATTTCTGAGCTTATTTGTTTTGGTTTCTTTTTATGTATGGATTACTTGGGTTGTGGTGATGTGTTCAGTATTTATTTCACCTGCTGTATACAACTAAACACTTGATAGCCAACTAACAATCCCATTCAGATAGGAGCTGTCAATCAAGTAGAGAGAAACTGTGTTTTCCACTATACTGCTTCAAAATAAGATACACATTTTTGGCTGTCATGGCATTGCTTTAGAAAATGTATATAATCAAAATGTCATTAAATTAATTGCCAGTCAAAACTTTAGACACACCTAATAGAATCAGGTAGTGGCAGAAAGTGTTTAACAAATTAAAATATTTGTGTTTTTTGTGTAGGAGTACTAATATGGGGACCTGTATGGTTAAATGTGTTTGAGGGAGTCACCTGGAATGCATTTCAATTAACAGATTGCCTTATTAAACGTGAATGTGTGGCAAGGTAGGGTTGGTATAATGAAGACCATCATTATGTCTGTATTTTAGTAGATTGGGTGAAATTTTTTGTGTTTAGATTTATGACGCTTATAGCTCCATAGTGGTGTACACAATACTCTGTCTAACGTCTGCATATTCTTTACGAAACCTATTTCCCATTTGAGCTGTCTCTTTCCCCACATTCATCAGGAGTGTGAGAGATCATCTAAAAGATCCAAGGGCCATGGCCCAAGTGCCACTGGTTCCATTACGTTATGCCTGAAAGGAGGGTGCTGCATATAATATTATTTAAATGATGTACACATGCAGCCTGTTTAGTGGGAACTGATATTTCTCTCCAGCCACAGTAATGCACTGTCATTTATCATTGTAATTAGAGTACATTCTTAATCCAGACACAAGTTCCTTTCTTGAAACATGATCTGTCTCATGAAATGAATGTATGGTAAAAGAATGGTTACAATACATTGCCAAATATTGGAACATGGTCTCTGAACTGCATCAACTCTAACATCTTATTTTATCAAAACATATTTCTAGTTTCAAATAAAATCTATTTATATTTTCTAATGCCAGCAAGGCCATTAACCGTAATTTCTCTCTGTTTTCTCAATGTGGCTGTGCACCAAACCTCTTAAATTTGGCCAAATCTTGGTTGGTAAATTTTTTGCATTCAACACACTGAGAACAAGTTCAGACAGATAGCTCGTAGACATAACCTTGAACACTTTGTGAGAATCACTTAAGTTCAATTGTTAATTAATCCACTCTTTTTGTAAACGTGTTAAGATTTTGTCTGGGGTTCTGTTGCAAGCTTGTCAGCTTCTGTTTTTTTTCCCCACATCTGCCATGTTGAAAGACCACTAACAGATTTCTCCTTGGAGAAAAAAAAACTAACAGACAGTGACAGACTGTGTTGTTTACCATCGGGGCCATCACATAACACATATGTACATGGGGTTCAAATACTCTCGTCCGAATCAACACATTTCCTCAAAGATTTGTTTCAGAGAAGCTGGTTTTTGTTTTACATTTCTTACTCAGTCTTTAAGCGAGCAGATGGCTTTTTCTGAATTTATAAATCAGCCAGCTGTAGTTTCCGCCTGAGCGGACAGGTCCAGACCAAATGATGCTGAAACTGATTAGGCACATTGACAGACAGCCAGTCACATAAAAATGTTATCTCAGCAACACTGAGATTGTTTCCGAAGGAAGACTGGCCTCCCTGGGGCCTAAAGGATCATGATATACACCTTAGCTGGAGATGATCCAGTCCTGTTGGGCAGTAAATTATTTTCCGTATTAGTCATTGGAAAACAGAAAAAGTACCAACAAATTTTTTCACACATTTTGGACGCTATGGGTGGCTTAACTGTAGATCCCAATTCAAGAGATTTATCTATGTTGCCAAGGAAACTGGGAGAGGTTGTTCTTTCATTCTTCGTGATTTCGTTTGACATGTAAGGGGCCAGCAGCTCAGGCTACACAGGCCAGAGTTTTCACATTATGCAAAACTGAGTTATTGAATCTTTGGACATGCTTTTGACCTTTTGCTAAAGGACATTGAAAGGACATAAACATATTTAAACAAGAATAAGTAAGTCGGGGGTGGGGGGGTCCCCTGGAAATGCTTTCCTTTAGCCCAAAACCTGTCAAAGCACTTGGTGACAACTGTTGATGTAAAAAGGGGTTCATAAAATACATTTGATTGATTTGATGATATGCATATATTTTGTTCCAATAAAACCTAACATTTGTAAATGTCTGGGATGTTGGAAAGACCCAACAGTTAGCCCTTAGATTGCATCACGGGACCGAACACATCAAAAAAGTTTTAGTGCTGGGCATGTAACCTTAGGAGGCACTTGGCACTTTTGTCTCTGGTCTCAAAACATGTCTGCATGAAATAAATAAAGGAAAATCATGTTGTATACCCCTGGCATTAGTAATGAAAAGGAGCCATGGCTTCAAAGCCTTACAACTTTTCAACATTTCGTACAACCTTGTTAAGGATTCTCTATCTGTGAGCATAGATGCATTTGCTAGTTCATATGGAGATATAGAGCGGAATTTGGATATTTGAGTACCATTAAAACACATCTATCAATGAAACCAGTTTCTCTGCTCCTGCTGGGAATGATAACTTACGTATGAACCGTACGAACTGTCTGAGGCAATGGTGCCGAGTTGCTAAGCAACACTGGTCAATTTCACAGACAGACCTAAAGCGTCATCGCTAGGCATCTCTCTCACAGCCTTATCGTTTCCCCATAGAAACACCCCCATTTTACCCTTGCGGAGCTACTTTGGTCGGTTTATTCACCCCGCCCCCACGGAGGGGCTGCCTCATAGCACCCACATGTATTGCACAGATTTTATCTGTTCCGGCCAGAGACACCCTCCGCTCCCCACATCAGCCCCAGCCAGAAGAAATGAGCTAGTTAGATGTGTCTTACTCTGGACTTTCCCTTCCATAGAGCAGGAGAAATAAGCAGATGAGAGTGGCCCTGCTGATTAATGTAAACATGATGGGGGTGTATGTCTCTGTCAGATGACTACTGTCTAGACAATCCCAGGTTCAGGCGTTCAGTTTAGACCAGGGGTTGGCAACTCAAGTAATTTGGGACCTAAGAAGTAATATAAATTGCTAAAATATAAATAACACCTGCAAAGACTTCAATAATCAAACAATACATTTTAAAGTAGCACAGCGACCTAAGGCGCTACAATATACTGTTGAGGCACCCACTACCTCAGATGGCACAAATTACCATTTTACTTCCAAGTTATTTGGAAACATTGTCAGAATAAAACCTCTGCTTTCATCAATCCACAAACCTAACCACCTGGAGTTTTTCATGTGTCATTAGAACTTGATTTAAAGCAGGTTCTATGGTCTGATGAGGCTTGCTTTTAGGCGATTGCAGAATTGAACCAAATCCCCACTGTGTTGTATGATGGTGGATTTGTGATATTGTGGATGTTGACCAAAGTCCTGGAAGTATTAAGAGTGCAATGCAACATGGACTCCATCAAGTACCCAAAGATTTTAGGTCAAAACCTGTTTGCCTCTGCCAACAGTCTAAAACTGGGTTGTTATTTTATTCAAAGGTAAACCTCCAAATCCACTGAAACATTTATTGTAGGGTCAAGATTTTCCACCACAGTACCTTGATGTAAATTCCATTGAAAACCTGTGGGCTGAGCTGAAGAGGAGAGTGCACAATTTAGGACTAAAGACTCTAAAGGACTTAGAACGTTTTGGTATGTATGAATAGTCTAAAGTCCCTTCATTTGTGGTCTCCTACCTCTTCAAACATTATGAAAGATGCATCAGAGAAGTTGTTTTTGCAGGGAGGGTGCGCAAAGTGAAAGTGTCTGACGGGATTGTACTTTGTGGCAAACATTATCAGAGTGCCACCTTCATCAAGTTCATGCAGCACGCTGACATCAAAGTTTATCTGTACTCTTTCAAATTGGTTGCGCCATGTGCCATGATCCTAGAAAGCGCTGCTGGGAATAGGACTTGAAGGCTGATCGACAACCCCTCACAAAAAAGTTGTACTTTGCGGTTCGCTACACTCTCATCTACTACAGGACGCCAGAAAACAGGGAGGAGATAAAGGTCATGGTGGCGCCCAGCAGAAAAACTGGCCCACTATATGCTGGAGACCTTTCTAGGCAAAAATACACTGGTTAGGGCATGGGGCCAATTCCTGTGGTCTGAAAAGGAGGCAGAGGTCCTCAACTACTCGTTTGAGTTGCGATGTTTAATGTCCCTGTTTGCACAGAGCCCAGGGAGCAACAGCTATCAAGCGATCAGAGTCCTCATCTGGTAAATCATATGGAGGAAGCAAAGTGCCACAAACAACCTCGCCCTCTTCAACCACTCTCCTCCAGTCAGTGTACCAAGTGCTTAATCTAGGCCCCACCACCGATTGCTAATTCCTTGTGACATGGACGTGACAACACTACTGTGCCTGCTAAGCTTGTTCCTAAGCTCAGGACCCTGGGTCTTAACTAATCCCTTTGCAATTGGTTTCGGGACTTCCTGAAAAG
>JACXGK010002142.1:43470-58549 GCA_016801125.1 Novumbra hubbsi | reverse complement strand
ATGTTGTAGGGTTAGGCCCACAAACACAGAGCTATGTTGTAGGGTTAGGCCCACAAACACAGAGCTATGTTGTAGGGTTAGGCCCACAAACACAGAGCTATGTTGTAGGGTTAGGCCCACAAACACAGAGCTATGTTGTAGGGTTAGGCCCACAAACACAGAGCTATGTTGCCGGGTTAGGCCCACAAACCCAGAGATATGTTGCAGGGTGAGGCCCACAAAACACTGAACTATGTTGTAGGGTTAGGCCCACAAACACAGAGCTATGTTGTAGGGTTAGGCCCACAAACACAGAGCTATGTTGTAAAATTAGGCCCACAAAACACTGAGCTATGTTGTAGGAATAGGCCAAAGCATCACCTCGCACATTTCTAGCGCTGTTGGGAGTACTAATTCCGCCACAACCGAATGAGATTTCTTGCAATTTGCTATTCGGTCAGCCACGTACAACCCCTTTTATGCCTTTATTGGAAATGTTAATAAATGTGTCACCCGCGTCTTTTGTATTCTTCATATATAAAAAAGCATTCCTTATTGTGCAGTGAATGTGACTGATAAAGAGAAGGCCTGTTTAATGTGCTGTCTAGGAAGCATCCAGTCACCTACCGGTTAGGCCCACCCAGCAGAGTTAGGGCCATCTGGCTGGCGCACACACCCGTCATCTCCAGCCTCCGGTCCAGAGAAAGGCCATGCTGCTCCGCTACGGCCAGGAGACGCTTGTGAAGTTCGAAGGACACACTGGGGACGACCAGGCCTGAGTCTATACACACACACACACACACACACACACAGTTCGTACCAGTTACTATTTGTTTTTGAGCCCGAAAACAATTAAGTATGTAGCTATATAAAAAAAAAAAACTAAATCACCGGTGGACCAAGGGTTTACCAAGGTCCCAGAGTGCATTGCCATGTTCAGCATTTACTAACAATGCATCAACAGGACTGTTGCCATGGACAAGTTCTGGCATTGACCTATTAGTGGTTCTGAAAGTCAGACGTTCTGGCATTGACCTATTAGTGGTTCTGAAAGTCAGACGTTCTGGCATTGACCTATTAGTGGTTCTGAAAGTCAGACGTTCTGGCATTGACCTGTTAGTCGTACCGAAAAGTTCGAAAATCCCTTTCTCATCCCTGCCGATCTCCTTCGGAACAGCCAATGAGGATGTGAGGGCTTTGGAAACAGATTCCTTAAAATCTGATTGTTTAAATTCAGCTAAATTTTTCAAGACATATGGTAGGATACTCAAGGCGCTAGATTATTTGGTGGTGTAATCTTGCAGATAGACAGCTCATGTGCCCCATTTTCGATAGAATTCTCTCCTAACTGTATCAGGTTTCTGTGCACACACATTTTCCCGCAACTGATGTCCACAATCCTACTTGGTACGTTTTGCACATGCCTGTATAAACTCAAATACTATGGAAATGATTATGCAAACTAAGATAAGTCCATCTAGAGATTTATTTACTCTTTTGTAAAGTAAACCAGAACTTAGTAATGGTTAAAACAAGAAAATCCTTTGTTATAATTACCTACAGTAAATTCTTTTAAGATTCTTAATTTAATATCCTATCCTTATTTTACATTGGCATAGATACAAAAATGTGACTTTGTAAACGATTGTGAACCTAGTGGTAAACCTTTCACAGATTTAAGAGTATTACCAGTTACCAGTCAAAAGTTTGGACACTAACCAATCTTAAAGTTTTTTGGTTTGTTTTTTTTCTCAGTTTTTTCTTAAACAAAATTAATATATTATCCTCATCATCAGTGCAACTTCTTACTTTTTAAACAAACTACAAGGCCCAATATTCTGACAGCATAAGCCTCTACGATGAAACCAAATCCTCTCTAGTGCCCGCACACACACATGCACACCCACAGACACAAACAATAAGTCATAAGGGAGTAGGAGTTTGTGTTTAAGCTGCACATCCCCACGCAAGGAGCCAGTTCTGTTGGGAACTCCTCCCCTGATTTGATCTCTTTCCCATCACTAAGGGACTATTCCCTTCTTCCACTAATTTAACACTGTAGCCCTTTGCAACAAAGGAGATATTTGCAGCCTTTTACGAAACATGACAAACATGATGAAGCCAAAATTGACCCGAATCTCCCAGCTCTCCCCCATGGCCACCTGGATGGACTGGGTTCACACGCTCCAGCTTCCCCCACCCGAGCTCCCTCTGCATCCCCAAAACCACATAGTTGGGATGGGCACAGCACCGCCCGAGCCCATACATACTACACAGAGGGCTCCACCAAAACATGGGGGTACCATAACACAAAGGAATCTTCAAAACAGGAAGTTAGGGCTTACTGGTTGCTACACCTGTGTGCCATGATGATGGCTAGCGTGTGAGATAGTGTTGTAGAGAGTATACGGTCCAGAACCACATACGTTCCTTTGGGGCTGAGATCAGGACTGTGTCAAAACAGGAGATTGGTATTGTCGTTTCTAGAATACCAATCCAAAGAACTAGTTGTAAAGCAGTCGGAAGACATCCTAAAGTGATTTTTCTTTTATGTGAAAAACCCATATCCCAAGTATACAATTAGGAATCCACAATAAAGGGTAAAACTAATTATTGTGAGCAACTGTAAAATTCAATTAGTAGGTAATAAACAGGTGGTCAGAAGGCAAGCTGAGAGGTCATTGACCTCTTCCCATGTTAGAGGCCCAATAGAAAGGCAATAACTCACCCCATGACAACCCTGGACCACCTGTGGATGTGTCTTTTATCAAGTCAGGATGTTGTGAGAAAAAAAAAAAAAAAAAAAGGAGTGCCGTAAATGAGAACTATCAAACATCTTGAATATTTGTCAAATTACTTGGATCTCTGATTCAGTGTTTGACTGTCACTCTGCAGCTAACGCTCATGAAGAGCAGAGCAGGAATCAATCACATCTCAGAGCCAAATGCACCTCTTCCTTACTACAATGCAAAACAATGTCTACGATAAAGCTTTGTGGAAATGCACTGTTAGTGATATATGAAACAAAGAGGCAACTACAATGGTGGAGACGACCCTTCGGACAACATTATTCCAAACAATTAAAGGAACACAGTAATCCCACACCGGGAATCCGTGAACAAAATGTATTCAAAAAATCTAAATCTTTACTGTACATTGTGTAATGTGTTGAGAGCATAATGACGTAACAACAGTCAATTGAAAGCAAAATCACCAATAGGTTGAAGGCTGGATTCAAAATCACACCAAAAATCTAAATAAACATCTGAGATCACAAGCTGTTCCAATTTGCAAGAATTACAGCAACTCATAACGCGACTCAGTAGTGAGTCTGGGCCCCTCGTGCCTGTATGCACTGCCTACAACGTCTGGGCACGCTCCCGATGTGAAGGTGAATGGTGTCCTGGGCAATTGCTAACTGGCAGTGTTGGATCCATCAAAACATAACAGAGGATCTCAATTTGATTCAGGTCGGGGGAATGCGAGGGCCAGTCAATGGCATCAATGCATTTGTCATCCAGAAACTGCCTACGCACTCTGGCCACATGAGGCTGGGCATTGTCCTGCACCAGGAGGAACCTAGTTTGATCAGAAACCACTAGAGGTCATTTTGAAGGGCTCTGGCAGAGCTCTTCCTGGTCCTACATGCACAAAAGAGGCAGGTCCTACTGCAGGGGTCATGTCCTAAGGCCCTGTTCAGCTCTCCATGTGTATCTCCTCAATGCTCTTGAGACTGTACTGGGAGACACAGCAAACTTTCTTGCACTAGCACATATGGAAGTGCCATTCTGGAGGAGCTAGACAACCTGTGCAACCTGAATGGGCTGCAGGAACCGCCACATGCTACCAGGACACTAGAAAAATACAAAACTAAAATAGAATCAGTCAGGAGGGATAAGGACAGAGCAATTGTCTGAGGCCACCACGGCAAAACCATTCATTTTTGGGGGTTGTCTTGCTGTTGCCTCTACACTGCACCTGTTGTCATTTTAATTTGTACCAAAACAGGTGACTTTGATTCACAATTGCTTATGCTTCCTAACTGGACAGATTGATATCCCTGAATTTGTTTTTACTCCATTGCAGCCTTGCTTTCTGTGAGTGACAGAGCTAAACGGAGTGACATTACTTAGACAGTTCTCAGAAATGCCGTGTGACATGCTCACACATGGGCAAACAGCAGAAGTATGTCGTGCCTAGGTGAAATGAACCTTATCTCTTCCCTGTTCATATCTCCTCCTCCCTTCCACTGCGCCTTTATAAACAGTACAAAGACAGGTAATATGTTACTGTGAGAGAAACCAAGTCTACTCTGCTGTGCCGTTCCTCAATCACGCGAGCGATAAGCACACAGCAAAGTCAACTGCTTCTTCTCATGCAATCTGCTGCTGAGGAGGCAACACGAGGGGAATGGGGAGTTGTACTATGTGCTAATTGTATTCGGACCATCCAGCCAGCCAGGTGTGTTTGAAAATAATCCCCCCCCACCGATTCTGTGTTCTCTCATACACATGCAGCACACACACACCCACTCCATCTCACGCAATGTTCAACCTGCTCAACAGGGTAGTAAAATAAACTGAGCTGGAAGCAATCCTTCAAACTTGACAATAAGAACATAGACGCTGAAACTAATACAGACACGCAGGCTGGACGAGTTTGGCTGGGCTGGGAGAGGGGTTGGAGGAGACAAAGTAGTGAGGTGGCAGCTTTTATTTGGTGTTTTGATTAAAGACACAAATCTAAAATACTTTTCTTTTATTCCACAGCATTCAATTAATAGTTGAGAACAGATCTTCAAAACGTCCAGGAGTAGAATATCAGAAAGCGTATTTGACCATCGCCAGCGTGCAGGTGCCCATTCCACTACCAGACAACACTAGAGCATGATAATACAATGCCCTGTCACTCAAACACTCCCCTAACTCAGGCCAGGCCGGGCCAATTTCATCGTCACAACCGCCTGTGAAAATCTAATTGGAGGGAAACGAGACTTGACCTTTGTCCTGTGGCTTTAATGCATTTGCATTGAAAACTATTTATAAGTGGAAACTTGAAGTGGTTTAACAAGCAAAGTAGTAAGTACAAGATTATACCTTCACTTTCACTGAAACATAATGATTAGTACTAAAACAAACACAAGTCTACTTGCAGCAAGACCTTTGTATTCCTAACCTCCTATCTGTGGGCTGAAGGTGTTAATTTAAATGTTTACATAAATAATTTGAGGTCACAAACAGACATCTTCAGAGGGGTTTTTTCCTCTTGTAGTTAGGTGGCAACCCAAATGGCAGACCTTTGGCAAAGGCAGCGTACTACAGTGAGAGTAGGGTTCCAGTTGAGTGGAAGCCTGTGTGTGACTGAGAGGTGCTGTTTATGTAAAGCTCAAAGCGGTCTGATAATTACCAGGTACAGAGGAAGAGGATTAACATAAGAGTGTACAGACAGAAAGAGGCAGCAGACCTGCCCAGCCCGTCCGGTAAGGAGAGAAGACAACAGCTTCCTCATTCTGCTTCCAGTTCTCAGCTACTAGCACCAGGGGCAAGACGTTTAGTAAAGACTTTAATGGCTACATCACAGTCCCTGCCCTGCTATCGCTATGGTAACAGTGGCTGGTGGCCATGTTAGGCCACTTAGAACTAAGTGCCAATATAATAATTGCCAACCCCTTTCCACCACATGGACTGTGTTCTGTAGCGTAGTCACCTGTGAAGGTCTACACAGCCCTTACACATTTTGCTGACTTAAAAGAGATCTAAAAAGGATTTATAATAGTTACATGTGTCAATTTGTAAAAAGAAAAAAAAAAAAGAACTATATATATTACTTTACATAAGAATTACTTGCTTTTGCAAAAACACCAGTTTTGAGGCTTCTAGTGTATGCCTGTACCAGCTTTGCACACCTAAATATGGGCAGCATCTCCCATTCTTTGGTTAGATTGTAGTGGGAAGATTGACTGAACCGCAATCTTCAGGTCTCAACAGGCATTCGTTGGACCAATCAAGATTTTTACAGACTTGTCCTGAAGCCAGCGTGGTCTTGGGTTGTGAGCTTCCGGTCATTGTGTTGATTGCTGACAATTCATATGTACAAGTCTTGAGATACGCTGCGTCTCAATAATGTTTTCTTTAAGTCATGCACAGGTCTTCTGTGTTTTGCTGAAAAGTATCCCGATAGCATGATGCTCCCACCACCACTCACTGTAGAGATCGTACTAGACAGGTAATGTTTTTCCCAGATGTAGTGTTTGGCATTCAAGTCATATAGTTCTATTTTGGTCTTATTACAGTCAAGAAACTTTTTCATACAGGCTGCATATAACATGCCTTTTAATCAGGGGTGGCTTACTTGAAGCCTGACTGATTAAGCACAGCAAGAAAACTGATTAAACAGCATGATCATTACACAGGTGCACCTGGTGATGGGAACAATAAAAGGATACTCTACTGAAAAGTCAAATGTACCGATTTGTCATACAACACAATGCCACAGATTTGCAGTTTCCAGTTTGCTGAAGAAAATGCTATGAAAATAGTTCCCCTTACTGCAGTTATAGTAACGGAAAACACAAATTTCATTATCGAATGCAGAGACATTCCTAAGGAACCTGAGGCCCTTAGTGGTGCAATTCATCCATGACCTCATGTTTAAACATAATGCTGATGATTTCCAGTCATATGCAATCCAGAGCTTATGGCTTAATTGACTGATTTCCTTTATGAACTGAACCTGAGCAAAAAAATAGAAATTGTTGCAGGAGAATTTACATTTGTTCAGTGTACATAATTTGTTAACATTTAGCCCTAAAGTGATCTGTTCATATAACATACATATTTTATGAGTGCCATCATTGATGAGATTAACATAACATTTAAATATTGAGCTATTTGATGCTTGGTGAAAGTTTTTGTTTAGCACGTCATAAAAAAAAAAACTTTGTTGTCTGCATTAAATACCTCACCATGCAAGAATAAAAGCACTAATGTTTTATGAGTTTAAAACAATTGTGAAGGACGTGAGACATGTAATTGAAACCACACGTTTGAATTTGAAGATGCTATACAGTTCAGTATTACATATCATTGTACCATCGTCATCAATATATACACCACATGGACAAAAGAATTGTCCATATATCACACAAACAGGAACTAAATGCATAAAACCCAGGGAACATTCTGTGACCAATAGCATTGGAATTAGCAATCCTCTCTTCCCTAACAGATGAGCTAGCCAACTGGCAAGTGTGTGTATGCATGAGCAGTAGAGTACATGGTAGGTGTAGGTCCTTAGGGAAAACCAGTTGTGATTAATTGTTGTGAGGGAAACGCTCATTGTGGCCCAGCTTTCTCACTTTCACTATCTCCAGTAGTCTGGCATGTATAGCCTAAAAGTCCCAGGTCTTCTTGTGTCCCCAACAGAGTGACTGTGGTAAGGCCTAGTGCAGACCTTACGGAGACGTAAGACACCGAAACAGGTCGGCTTAGTGCTCAGGCAGCACAGCAAAGTATGATAATGCAGGGTAAGTAAAACAATATCTCACAGGTATAAATTATATATAAGAAATCTGATAATTTCACATTGAGAAAATTAAAGCCAAAATATCTTGCCATGTTATGCTAGGACTCTTCCGCCATGCATTCACGCTAAACAAATAATAATCTGCGATCGCCCCCTTGTGTGGGAGTGCGTCTAGCAAGGGTATTACGCCATGAAAAGGTTTCCACTGCTCCATAAAGCATACTCCACCCATGCACATGTAGATCTACAGGGTGAAGCATGTAGTGGCCTTGATAGACTAGTTCTTGCTCTGTGAATTTGTGATCAGTGAAGATGAATGGAGGGTGTATCTGTCATGCCCTTAGGGCTGCAGGGCTGTGTACGTTAGATACATTTTAATGAATGGATGGTGCTTTCATTCTTTAATTTACTCACAGGGCAGGCCTCTGGATGTGTAATGTGACTGGGGTGTTCTCAGCTTTCTCAGCAGTGTGCTGTATGTGTTTTGTCGTTTGTTACTTTTACCCCAGACTAGCGGTCACAATGACGTATTATAATAGTGACCCAAATGAAAACAAATCAAACAGTGATTTGAACGAGTCAACCAAAACGTAAATGAAGGTTGGGTGGCGTTCCCAATGGTAGTGGACATGAGGCGTTGTCCCTCTTACCGGTGCAGTACTCCATGCCTCCATGTTGAGAGACCGTGATCTGCCGGTAGACGACAGGCTTAGCCTCCAGGATGTTTTCGTCGTGGCGGTAACGTGTGGGGGTGCTGCGTTCGCCACCGGGCGCACCACGGGAGCGGGCCCCGTTGCGATCTGTGCTGTCAATCTGCGAGAACACCGCAGCCTTGTCAAACAGCGCCAGGTTCCCCTCAAAGTCAAAGTCTGTGTCCAGGCCTTCATCCATGTCGGTGCCAAAACACTCCTCGTCCCTCGGCTTCGCCTGCCCCCCCCCTCCGTTCTTTTTCGGCGTGGGCTGTTTTGGTCCCTGGTTAGAAGATAATGCTACTGGAGAAGCTGCAAAAATGAAATAAAATCAAGACATTAGTAGGGAGGACAATTTGTTCAGGAGAATGTTTGCCAGCAATTATAGGCTGGAAGGTGACAGGAATAAACAAAGGTAATATGCTTTTCAAAACATTACTTTCTTTAGGCTAGCCCTTCAAGCCAACCTTGAGAACCCTTTTCTGTCAGGACACATCTGCTCTGGTGACCTCAAAATGGGTCATATCCTATGACTTTAAGGCACTGCAGTTAGGTGACCAGAACGACTAATGCTAATATGCAAGCACTTTTATATCACATCCAGGAAAAAAAATGATATCCAAGAAAACATTTACATTGATGCATTGCTCAACAAATTCAAACCAAAAAGAACCTAGAAGAAAACAAAAAAAACTGGAAAAACCTGGTGTTCAACCTTAACCGCGCTGAGCTCTCACGCTAACTGAGCGGCACAGTCGCACGCGAGTGTCATACTGACAGCTAGGTGCTTTGGGCTCTTAGGCAAGATATCCACCAAAACTCAATTAAGTCACATAAGGCTGGTCAGGGACTTGCTACTACATCAACGTACTTGGGAAAAGCAGGGAGCAGCTTTAAAACCAAAATCAGTTGATGTGTGGGTAGATCAGCATTTCAACATAGGCAAATGTATAACAATAAGACCACACAGTATTATTACCTACAGCTCTATTGTGAATGCATGAAAGCACCGGGCATTGCTCCAAGCACAGCCTAACAAAGCCTAGCAGTGTCTGACAGAAATTGCAGAAATGTGACATTGGAACAAAACTTGAACTTCAGCCAAGTTCATTTTTCTTTTTTTTTTATCTAATAAACTAAGCAGGTGGGAACCAAGCAACATTTCAAAGGATGATCACATTACCGATACTTAAGTGTAACAAGCAACATGCTTATATTGACTAATGCTCTAACAGAACAATAAATCACTATGACAATAGTGAGATAAACACACTGAATCTAGAGCGGAATTGATTGACAGCGTGCTATGACAGCGTGTGAGGCTTGTCAACATGTCATCGTGTTGTGAATGAAAGGAAATGTGTTCACATGCAAGGTAAGACTGACAGAAGGAAAACAGTGTCAGTCATCCGCAACACCTTCCTCACAATGTGTGTGACAGCGCAATCAAGAAAAGGAAGGAAGAGCTTTGCTGTACACTCATGTAATACTCTAGCAGCATAGTTAAAACAACTGACGCAGCTGACAGCACGTACGGCAAGTGAAAAATAATAAAACAGCTACATTTAATGAATACTTAATTACATAAGGAATACAAGGTATACTGAAAGCACATTTTAGAAGGAACTGCCTGGTGGAGAGCGTTATTAAATCTCACCAAACAAATAACCAGAAACCAAGAATACTCCATTCCCTCAAATAAGATATGTTTAGATAGAAATTAATTTGACTGGATTTAGCATAAATCGCTTCATTTCAACATTCCCATGCTAACTCTCCCAGAAATATTATACAGTAGCTTTGAGAACTACTCAAGAGTCCAATATGGGAGCACCATGCAATGGGGATGCTTCTCAGTAGCTAAAACTGGTAACCTGGATTGAGGGAATAATAAATGTAAAAAAATACAGAGACGTCCTTGTAGAAAACCTGAACCAGAGTGCACAGGATCTTAGAAATGGGCCAATTTTCTTGATATCGTAATACATTTTGAAAGAATTCTACAATACAACTAAATGTAGAGAAAGTGAAGGCGTCTTTATACTTCCCAAAGGTATGTCAGTACGTCAGAATTTGAGACCATTTCTATAGCCCAGAACACAGTCTGCAAACCCACCGCCACTCTCTTTCAGGGGCTGTTGAAGGACACAGTATTGCGTGCTAAAGGCCAGTACCAAAGTTCCTCTTTATAATACGTGTGTGTGACTAAGATCAATAAACATCCCCCCCAACCTCACTATGTTTGCTGCTAAAGAGGAGGTTATGCAATTTCTGGCCAACGTGCCTCTGTTCTCCTCACCCATCTACTTTCCCATTCTCTTGCTCAGAACAGGAACCCCCCCCCCCTCCCCACAGGAAGCCATGTTTTCCCCAGTGCCCTTGGAAGGGTGCAGGCATCCATTGTGGAAACACTGTTTACCTTTGACTTTTTATTTTAATCTCCAGCTTCTTGGCCAAGAGCCAAGAGAGCAAATGCACACGTTTCATTGGGCCAATTTGCTGAGTGGCAGGGGTTGGGCTGACCCTTTCACACGCTATGGGAATCTGGAGGAAGTCACAGCATTGCAAATAGTGCCTGCCTGTTTCCATGCTCAGGCTTGTTAGGAGTAAAGGGTGGCACTAAAGATTAGAGAACGAGAGCGCCTCACCACACAGACAAAACAAACTAAACTTATTAACTCTATAACTACTACTTACCCATTTGAAAAAGAGATACTTTATTAGTTGTGGTTATTAAGGCTAGTGAGATTCATTCTCAAGCAGGGTACATGTTAGGCAATTATTAACTCTATCATCTGTGCCAAAACCCTGCAGGGATTTCTGTGGATGATAAACAGAAATAACAGCAGATTGGCCAAATGGAAGCTTGCTATTTGTAAGAATGTGTCGGTACATTATCAAGAATAACGATTGCACAGAGGCAAACGTCCCGTATGAACTCCCCTGTCAACTACCTAACCTTGTGCACAAGTATATAAGAAACAAATGCAAGGTCAAACAATGTGTAAGTTTGATTTAAGTGATTGAAGATTTGCCGGGCCAAGGGTTAAGGGAGTGAAGTAACATGTGACACTGAGTAAAGTATTCAGTGCACACCAAAATAAACACAATGACAATATGCATCCTAAAGATCCCATTAAGATGAAAATAATCATGAACGTCAGGGCTCTGCTGTGAAGGATTACACTGTGATGGGAGAATCCTTTGCAAAATGAAAAATGTTTTAGAGTGCAATTTGATTGGGGCTTTTATGGATGGAACCTCCGTACAGATACATTTACAGATAGCACTATTTTGGACCTCTGGAGATCTGCTTATCAAAAAAGGCATTTCACTCAAAAGGTATATAAATCCCATACCTATTATTCTGATGCTTTTGGGCCTTGCAACCAGCCTGAAATACATAGCCAAACTAATGGTCTCAGCTCACCTTTGTGTAGAATGGTAATAGGAGCATTGTTAGAATGAAGGTTGATAGCAGGGTAACCACTTGTGTTGTTTTGACTGCTCGTCCCTGAAGACGTGATGCCTGGATCAGACAGGGCCTGCTGGCTGGCACTTCTTCTGCATCCAACACTTTGACTTTGGATATCCAGGAACTTGAGCTCTTTAATGTCCATAGCACTTCATGGAATGTAAACAAATGTCATGTTAGTCAGGAGGCTTAAAACAATAAAGTAGGCCCTTAAATCTTGGTAAAGTAACGAGGTCTACACACAGAATATATATAGCGAGCAGAAAGAACTGTACCCCCTTGACTATAACATTTTAATGCATTGAAAGTGGGATTCAAATGTAATGAAGCCACACAAGCAAATTCTTTGTCAATATAGTAAATGACTCCAGGGTAGATATGGCCTCATCTTCTAGGTTACTGCCCAGCTGAACATGGCAAGAGACAAACACCACTTGAAAATATGAGTGGTATTCAGTGACGAGCCTTGATGCAGACGGGCACGTTTTGGAATATTTTCATCTACAACCCAATGTTGTAGATCCATCCGCTGTCTTCCCTCACAGACAATAACAGTAGCATTACATAAAGGAATAATCCAACGTTAGACACTATTTGGGGATGTTTTTTCAGTCTCTCTAAGGGGTGATTGGAGGTGTTTCAGACATAATTATGCACCACTGCAGTATTTTGCACTGGTAGAGTTCATCCAACGAGTGTCACAGGTTAAGCCTGGCGCCAGTCATGTTTTGTAGCACTTACTGTGGCCAATGTGTTTTGCTGATTAAAAGGCATAACCGGTCACATTTGCATTATTGAAGAAATTCATAATTTGGATGTAGGATTAGATATTAATGGACTTAAGTAGGAACAGAGAGCAACACTAACAATTGCCTTTTTAACAACTATTGGCGTCACAGATAAATATCTGTCTCTGAGTGGTTTACTTCCTCTCTGACAACTGAATTCCAAAGGATGCCTGTATTGTACCAGAGAATCATATATGTATACTTTTTTAAATGTTTACAAGTTGCTCCACTTCTTTCCGAGGGACAGGAAAACCTCCATGTGCTTGTGCTTTAATGAGCAAAAACATTACATCTCAAATGAGACATGCATTTTCCATGGAAAACCTCCACATCAGAAAGTGAGGACTGGAACACCGGCTTCTGACCTCAAAGCTCCACTAGTGCCATTGAGTGTCCAGCATTGCAATCCGCCAATTAGGATTGACAACTGCTTTTCAACTGATGTTGCCCCAGATCCAATGGTGGGGTGCAAGCTTAATGAATCGTTGAGTTACCATTCATTAATTGCATTCAATTAAAAAAACGAATTAGAATATCATATTTCAGAGGTTTCATATTTCATAGGTTTCGGCATGTTAAACGTGACATTGGTACAATGCTGACAGCAAGAAAACACAACGCAGTGGTGACTCCATGTAAGAGGACTCTCCCTCACTTCGTCCTCTCTGACAAGATCATATCTTTGTCCCAAAACAAAAAACATTGCTAGATATAGCAAATGTTTAGCTGCAGATGGTCCTATCGTCTGACAGGAAATTTGATTGGCCAAAAGGAGCAAAGAATTTCTTTTTGTGTTCACCAAATCCCCCACAGTACTAATCACTGTGTGGATTGAAGGGTGGGAAAATGGCTTTAATGTAATTATCACCCCATATATTCCCTGAAATCTGAGACGCCAAATGAAGAGGCCTTACCTAAAGGTGACCTCAGGGACAGGGCACCTGATCCCATTGTGGAATGGTTGTCTGAGAGAGATGGTCTGACTTGTCTGGTCTACAGATGACACTTCCCCCTGGTACATGCCCAGGGTTGGTCCACAGTCTATTGACACCAGACTGCCCAACCAGTCTGCAGCCATGTTCTTTGAATCTGAGGCTAAACAGCAGACAGAGAACAACTTTACAAATGCAGAAAATACATTTCAGCTCTCTTTTGAGAAAGAATGAATTAAGTAAACTTGTCTAAGCACTTACAGACCCCTTACATAAAAAGAAAAAGCCAAAATCATGAAATCACCTCAAACAGACAGGGTTTGGTGTTATATAAAGCTGATTAAACCAACACAAATTAAGATGCCTTAATTATTTCGTTTTATTTCCTTTTGCTAACAGTGGCTTAAAGGGGCTTTTGTGTGGGGTAAATGCAAACCAAATCCCCACAGAATGTCCATTCTACAAACTTGACCATAATGTTTTGAAGAGTTAGTTTGAATGCCAACTGTTGTTGCTGCTAAATGTTCAGAACCCTTAAAGATGACTTCAGCTGTTCCCTCACTTGAAACTCTATTTGGTTCCATACAAAACATGGGTTCTTCTAAAAGAAGAGATTAGATTAAGTTAAATTATCCTTTGATGTTGAGAAACAGGCCGTTGTTATGCCTGAATTAGAGAATACCGTTGATAACTGGTTGTAAAAGTAAGATCCAACTCTGTGTTTTGTATATTACGTCAAACAAAACACTTAGTTCCAGTCAATTCCGTTTCGAAACTTGCGTAACGACGTACTGTAACTACTCGTACATTGTTGAGACAAAGGACTTACGCTAGCTAGCTATAGCCACTTGAATTAAATCTGTAACGGTAGTTAACTTTATACTTGCTAGTTAATCCTCTGAATGTACCATTAGAATACATTTGGTTACCGTACCGAGCCATATAGCAAACGTTTAAATAGCTGTGTTATTATAGAGAGAATATATGACAGTAAGTCGCCTTGATAAATCAAGTTGCTAAAATATTCAGTAACAACGCGTCGTTATTAACTAATGTCTCTATCCTTTATATATACATGTATATACATGTCAAACTGTCAAATTAAAAAAGTGCATACCGTGTCCTTGTCACGAGTTTTATGATGAACTAAGAATATCTTAGTTCGCTTAGCAACAACAAAACTCCGTACAAATGCATACCGGCAGAGTATTATTGTTTCCTGTTCGCATCGTCACTTCCTCCGCTTTTTTTCTTTCTATTATTAACGTATCATAAACTACATAACATTTATCAACCACAAACGAATTAAATAATTTTTAAAAATCAGAAGTTACAACATAAAGAATCTTACCCGTCTGGATGAAAAAAATATAATAAACCTTCATCTTCAAACTTGTTAATTATCTTAAATTAAATACCATCTTTCTTTGACTTTGAGGTATGTGCAATGCATGCATCTGCCATTATTGTTTAGTGGCAGGTTTTTCTTTTAGGGCACAGGTGTCAAACCGGATCCACGGAGGGCCGAGTGTCTGCAGGTTTTCGCTGTCACCTTGTACTTGATTGATTAATTAGGTCACTAATTGGTTAGGTCTACCCTCACCTGGTTGTTTAGGTCTGAACTGGGAACCAATTTACAGGAAAAAACTAAAACCTGCAGACACACGGCCCTCCGAGGAACCGGTTTGACAC
>JACXGK010002142.1:0-43370 GCA_016801125.1 Novumbra hubbsi | reverse complement strand
TTAGGGTTTTCACATCATGATTAGTATATGGATGCAAGAATTGCTACAACAAATCTGCATTACTAGGCTACACGAGACATTAACAGAATGGCAGTAGCCTACATATTTGTCATATAACATATATCATAAACACAACCGGTCTTGCTTTTCTTAACCTGATTCTGGCATATGAGAGAAATATATGTACAAGATAGCAAGAGAATAATGTGTTGAAAAAAGGACCTGCATATCAAGTTATCTGTGAAATAAGATTGAGGGGATCTTATGTTTTGGGCATGTATGGCTTGTCTAGATTCATGACATATCTTCTGTGTAATGTGTAAACAAACAGATCTAAACAAATTCCACAAAACTCATAAGAGGGCACTTGACCTCGTAGCAGGTAACATACTGCTATAGAAACTAAGGTATTTTTAGGGCAGAAAAGTGGAATTCATTTTACTAAGTCAATCACCCACATCCATTTGAGTGTGTGTTTTACTTTCTGAAAACAAGACTGAAGGCCAAGGTGCCCTGAAACAAAACGTATGGCTGCAGTACAGGACTGGCAGAGCATCAAAAGGGAAGATACCCAATATCTGATGAGGTCTTTAGGTTGCAGACTAGGGAGTCAATGATTGCAAAGGATTTGCAGCCAAGTCCTTTGCAATCCTTTGCATTATTTCATCATCATAAAATGTTATTTAACACTAATAATTTGTTAAATTACAAAAAAATGGGATATACTGTGTAAGAAATTGATCCTTTATGGGTGTAAATACATTAAAATTAAAGCTGTTGGTCTGCAATTCTACAAGTGATTTTTCAATTTAAAATCCAATGTTCTAGAGTAGGGAGCCAAAATAACTTGTTTCATTGTCCAAATATGTATTGACTGCTCTGTAAATAGTTAGAAGATGCATTTATGCCTTTAATTGTAAAAAATATACAATCTTGGTTTTTGTTTTTATCATACAAAACATCATATTTTCTTTATTTTTCAGCTTTTATTTGAGTAGATAGCTTCTAACAACATTTTAAAGATTATTATGAGTTTATACATTCTGTGTTGTAGTTTACAAAAGTATTTTTTAGGTAATACAAATATATTTTAATTTCCTTAAAAGTCTTACAAAGCCACAGTACCTACATAAGTCAAACAAATACTTTCCAAAATACATAGGCTTAATATATACACAAATGACCAATCACATTATGACGGGATACCAACATAGCTTCAACATGTACGTTTGACAGATTCACTCTATCTAGCTTATATATAATGCCATACATCCAGTCACCTCTGACAGATCTATGATCACTGGAACTCCAGTGAATGAGACCAGGCACTTCCTTTTGTATGTTGCCTCATTGTTGCTTCCTAAGCGTCTGTAGCAAAAAATTATACCTATGAAATGGGACTTTTTAAAACCCCACAATGAGTTTTGGCATATAGTTTCTATTTAATAATGAATAGATTGGTCTTCTGCAAAGCAACCCTATGCAACATGTTAGCTGCAATCAAGGCAATGGTGGCAGTAAAACATGATTATGACTAAAAAGGCAGCTCACCAGGTAGGTTCTCCTGACATCAATGCAATCAATGTCAATTTCAACTAGGGCCTGTGATATGCTTATCGAATACACAAAAACTGAGAGTTTGTGAAGATCCAAACCAGTAATTTAATTGGTTTAAAACTGTCCACAGTTCGCCTCAGCATCCCTTTTCTGTCAGAACTCTTATGAATCAAGTGATGTAACAAGCCCGGTCTTTCCATGACAGAAAGATTGCAACTCTGAACTGAGCTCATACCATCAAGGGTGTAGGGCTCACTTTAGATCAGCTACAGTTATGATGAGAATCCTAAATGTGACCTAGGGCCTCACTCCTCGGGTCCCCATGTCCGCAGGGTAGCCTTCACTTGACATCGCTTATGCTTCATGGTAAGACCGTATTCTGGGGTCATGTCCAGTGGGTGTCCAGGCTTCTCTTGGAAGCACAACCGCTGGAGGAGGATTGCCAAGAAGAGGAAGAACTCATCGCGTGCAATGACCTCACCAATGCAGCGGCGTTTGCCTAAGCCAAATATTAGCACCTTCTCCCCATCCACTTTGTTGAGTTCTGATCCATCAGCATTCAGGAAACGGTCAGGATTGAAAGAAGAAGGCTCCTTCCACAGCTCCCTAAAGAGTACAGATGTAACAATTTAAATGTAAGTTCCTTTTACAAAATATACTTTCAGCTCGTTTCTTTAAAAAGCTGAGGGATGGAGAAATGTAACCCCTCTTAAATTCATGTATTGCTAAAGATGCAAGGGCTGTCACGATCTCAAAATGTATTTTAGGCCATAGAGTGTTGATTAAAATGCAGTTTATTTAATCCATTTACAAGGTGATATTTTGGGTTCGGATTAGGTAAAAACAAATATATGTTATATCTTTTTTTAAACCTGTGGATCGGTCAAAAAATATTTCATAGGTTGCCATAGATTGCTTATTGGACATTTAAAGGTGTTTATGTCCTACTTACGGGTCATGGTTGACCTGCCACTGGTTGATGAAGACACATGTGTCTTTAGGAATGAAGTACCCATTAAGAGATGTATCCTTGGTGGTACTGAAAAAAAGATTGGCAATACCAGATTTGGACCATGTCATGTTTGTCTATAATGTGCTGATATTTGATGTGTCTGCTTGATAATGTACACTTGGGTTTTGAGCAGGTGCAACTCACCAGTGAGGGATGGTAAATGGTAGGAAGGAAGAGTGACGGAAGAGCTCCAGAATAAAGGCCTCCAAACGTGGTAAGAGGATTTTGTCAGACAAGCGGGGGGTGCGGTTCATCCCCACCTTTTCCCCTGTTGGTAAGACGTGGGACCTCATTAGTAATCAAAAACATATAGAACATTTAGGCATACATGTACATAATTCTACTTTAAACAATTAGGCAGCCGAATGATCAATATCTGCCAGCAAGTTTCACTTACTCAATTCTTGATGCAGTCTTTCCTGGATGTCTGGATAAGCCACAAGGTACACAACAGACCATGACAGAGCTGTGCTGATGGTGTCAAAACCTGAAAGTGGAACAGAGACCGCGTTGCATAACTAAAACATTCTAATCAGCTTTTTTTGTACATTTTTGATAGAGATTGTCATCGTATTAGGTATTCACTGTTGGGTTAAGCAACTCACCTGCTCCAAAGAGATCATTTACAATGGTCACAATCTTCTCGTCAGAAACCTGGATGTTGGAGTTTTCATCCAATTTCCTGTCCTCGCAGATATCAATAAGGGAGTCAGTGATGTCACGGATGTTTTCCTGAAAACAGAACAATCACCTTTCAGCATCACGGACAACAGAAAGAAATATACAGTATTCAACACGAAATGACACTTCAAAGATGATAACAATGATTTACCTTGTCATAGCTGTCATAGTGCTCCTTGACAATTTTCTGCACAAAGGCGACAAAGCGCGCATTGATATCCACAAACTTCTTGATGTTGCGGTTGGGCAGGAAACGAAGGAAGGGAATGAAGTCGGCAGGGTTTCCACTGGCCACCACCTGACCAAACTCATCGCTCATGTTCACCAAACCCAGCAGCTCCTGGTCGTCGTGGCTGTAGCGTCGGCCGAAGCACATTCCGCAGATGACGTTGGCCACGGATACGACGATGTAGCGGAAGGGATCGAAGCTGCCACTGACATCCATAACGGTGGTCAGCTGCTTCAGGAGGTACTCTCCCTCCTTGCAGATGTGCTCCTCCAGGGCACAGGAGTACTCTGGGGATGTCCCGTCTATGGTGGAGAAGGAGCGGAGGGCACCCATTGCCAGCTTGCGTCGGGCGCGCCACACCCCTGCGTGGTCGGGGCTGAAGGACAGACTTAGGCCGTTGTTGATGAACTTGAAGGTGTATAGGTCGGGCCTCCCGGCAAAGTCTTCCCCTTGCTTGATGAGAGCTTGACGCACGGTCTCACTGCCACTCAGAACCACCACGGGACGCAGGCCAATCTTGATCTGGTACACCGAGCCGTAGATCTTACTCATGGCCGTGAGGCTGAGGTGCGGGTTGTTCCCCACATCCAGGACATTCCCGATGATGGGCAGGGGCTTTGGCCCGGGGAGTCGTTTTAGTCCCTCTGGGATCTCTGTGTGCATGTACTTCATGAGCATGTACATCAGGCACAGTGTTATCATGCCCACCAGCCCCTCCGACAATGAGACTGAGCCGATAAGGGGGAGTATCATGAGAACCATTTTGGTTGTTTTCTTTAGGAGTTTGACTTCTAGGCCAGCTGTAAAATAAGACGTTAACATTTTAATAAAGGGTGAATTTGTAAGAGAGTAGGTAAACAGTTATGAATGACATCGTAAAAACCAAGTGAGTTTGCGGTGATATACAGATATATAGACTGTTTAGTAACAGTTCCTAAATGGGTCGCAGCGTTTAGATTCTTAACAACGGAACATGTTTGTTTGCTGTAATGATTGTTAACACATTTTAATGAATTTGAATGAATCCTCAACATTGTCATCTGGACATCCTGTCTTGTGCCACTGCCAGATCATTCCAGTAAGTCACACTATTCTGGTTTGTTGTGTAGCTTAATTCCTGATGGAATCAACCCAGACGGAAGATGAGAATAGCATTTCATCCATGAGATTTAATTACAGTAACTGCTATGGCAAAAACTCTGCAGTCAGTCTTGAGCAGCAGGGTGGGTTGAGTGGTCAAGAGCCCAAGCATTATGTGTCAGATTGTAATGCTATCTAAACTCCCCCTAAACTACTTGGACACACTTGTGCTCATGTCAGAGTAATTTAGGGAGAGTTAGCAATAGATATACCATAGATATATGGACATTCAGGGGTTTCCTCTGCAGCATGGCTACTGTGCCTAGTGCTCTCCGGTTAACTGTCTCATCATCTGTGCGAGGTGGGCTAGTAAGAGTTTGGACAAGACTGCCTTGTCTCAATATGCCCCAGCGACTCCTTATGGTAGGAGCCTGCAAGCTGAATAAGTGGTTGTTGGCCAGAGAACATGCTCTCCTCCAAGTAAGTATTCACAGGTGTGAATAAGAAGTCAGACGGCAAGCCGAGATGTGCATCAGACGATATAGCTGAAATGAGGCAGGGCTTTCCGAACACTAAGCTAAATACAGATTGCTCTCACCTGCATTGGAACGGATACTCCCGGAACAGAATTACACATGCTCACACACAACACAAACACACAAATACTGAGGTGCAGGGACCACATTTGCTTTCTTTTAGTCTATACAGGTTGAAGGACAAAGCCCAGGTCTGCACTGTATTAAGAGAGATGTTACATGTCAGTGCTCTGAATGGTAATAAGAGGTTCCCCAGGTTTTTAAGCTTTCAATGTTTATTTTGTACATAGTGAATTATGAGTGTACTATGAATATGCATGCATTAAGCATTTTACCATACCAATCTTTTTTGTTTCTGATTGTAATTAATGTATGTGAAGTAGCATTCAACTGAGGAATTGCTGTTATGACTCTGAATCTTGAATGCAATTTGTATTGTCTATACAATCTATTTACTTACGCAAATTGCCTCCTATTGGGTACTTTCCCATTAATAATAAGAGTGAAGAGGCAAAGAGTTTAACACGTTTCATGCTTTTAAAGTAGAAGTAAAAAAAACCTTGCTGGAAATTTCGTCCGGACGTTTACGCACTAGTGTGCCCATTCTCACTGACTTGCTTATTATCATGCAGCGCATTGTATTTTACGCATGGTACACTAACAAGTATATCTCACTTTTCATGCCAACCAACTCTACCACTCGCTGTTAACAAACATAAAGGCCATGCTATTGTATGAGATGCACATAACTGTTATATTGTACGAGCGTTTTTTTTTATCATCGAATAGATAAAAAAAGAACAGTATGTCAATAGCATCAAATGCGTTTCGCAGATTTATATTGTTATACAATAACACTTTCACGAGCAAAATATCAGAAAAACATATTATTCACAACAAGACACCTGGATTTGCAACCTCTCTTTAATTTTTAATTCTTAAATAAAATTGCATGCAGAATAAGCCAGTTAATTTACCTTTAGGCGTGAGACGCAAGTATGCCTCTTTCAGGGAGATCGAAGAATTTTGCAGGTTAAGTGTATTTCTCCACTGATTTCTCACTTGGAGGAAGATAACATAAAATCTCTGTTGGCTTTGGGTGTTCTTTTATAGAGAGAGTATCTCCATTTGCTGATGTTTGATTGGCTGATAGCTTTCTCTTCTGGGGGCAGCGGCTTTCTTTGAGGCACGTATAATAAACGTCAATTAGTAGCGTTGACCAAAGAATATATAACTTAAGAATCACTTAACTACCGCGAAAGTGTCTTGCAAATTAGATGAAAAAGCATTTTTTCTGGGCATATAGGTGATATTGGAAACATATATCAATATAGTTTGATGTAGTAAAGTGAACATTTTACAACTTATATTTATAGGGAAATTCATACGGCGGGACTATTTTATTTTGTATTTTTGACTACGCCACATTTTTACTCGAGCAGCCAATAGGCCCGCTATTTTGGGATGTACAACTTTACATTGATTCAATTAGTAAGCAGTATACAGAGGATAAAAAAGACACATTGATTGGTGTAATTTTCCGCGTTCTGATATAACAGTAACACAATCATACGATCAGCCTACTTTTAAATCACAATTTATTCTAATAATTAGAAGCAAAACCATGTAAAAGTAAACCGAATCACTATAATACGGTACAAATCACAAATGTTCACTTTGCTGTCGTTGAATGTTAATGTTTTAATGAACTCCTCAATTTAATGATTCAATCAATGTTGATTTGATTAGGCAGCATATTTCGATTGCGTGCCAGTTGCTTATCGTGAGAACCTACCGACACTTTTAATCAAGACATTCATCTTTGACAGTTTGATATATCTCACTCAACCTGTCAAGAGTGGCAACATTAGCCTACAGTGGTGCATGGATACTATCAAACCTCACAAAAGAGAAGAGGAGCATCCTATGAACATATAAGATGCATTAGGCTTTCATGTCAAGTGTATCCTATATCCCATATTGTCTGCTTGTGTTTGATTTACAATCCCTGTTGGTTTAATCAATATCCCAATTGTAATTCAGCGGAAGGTACGTTTTACGTTAGAAGAAGTAGAGTATAGTGTTCTAGACCTCAACATACTATAGCACATAATTCCGATCGGTGTCTGTTGGAAAAGTCGTGATGAAAACTGTCAAAAAGCCATCGCGTGCGTGTTAGTGCTTGAGTTAAAGATTGGCTAAATTGCGTGAGAGCGCTTTGGCCAAGCCCTCACCTCCCCCAACCCTTGGTTGAGGATGCTGGGGGGAAAGTACTCTGTCAGCACTGCAAGGGTGAAAGGGTAAATTAGTTCATTGCCCTTACAGTCTGCCTTCTTTCAGGAAATGTACATCATTTTCTACGACAGATATTAAGTTTGTCTTATGCAATATAAATAGGTTCTAAAATAGCTCGACCTTGAACTAAAAGATTCTCAATTGCAGTGCTATGTTAATAGATTGACAAAAATCTTGATATTCACTCTAATCACCATTTATATATATATATATATATATATATATATATATATATATAAGCTTATTGACATTAAGCACAAAATCTGAATTCTGTTCCGCAGAATTATACATTTCTTATAAAATGTTTTTTTTTTGCAGTAATAGAAATGTTCCTGTTAAAGAGCTTCATATTTAGGCTGTTTAACGCTTTGATCATGTAGCAGTAGGCGACCTCTTCATCTCCGAAATCTGCAGTAGTGGTTTTTCCACATCGTTTCTGAATGTGGTCTACATGGATTTATGATAATTGTCCTTTGCAATTTGGCAACATGCCTGAATGTATATTTCCTAAGGTGTTTTATTTGGGGTAGGCTAACTCTATGAATGTAGTGTAAAGTTATTTGTCAATATAAATAAATTATAGCACCATTCACCTAATATTTCAGGACATTTCACCGCACATTTCAGTGTATGAATGGGTCCTTTTTAAAGAGCCAACATCACCCACATTTTGTAACAATATGCAATAAACATTGAATGTTAAAGTTGTTTATAGAAATGTTTATAGAAATTGTCCTATATTTGTATATTTAAAGACTGCAAAGCATAGTAAATGTATATAAATTACTGCAATATTTGAATGCTGAATAGTTCGAAGGAGTATTCGTTTGCTAAATAATCATTAATTATCCTCGATTACAACAATAGTCTCTCAGAAATTTGGAGGCTTTAGGTTAATTTGACAAAAGTCAAGGATCAATATAAAGTCAGAGTTCCAATTATATTCCAATTATATTCATGAGAAGTATTATTATAACAGTTAAGGGCTTACAAGTACCGTTGTATTGAAACGATATAATAACTGATTACAATGCTACAGTTTTTCCTCTCCCCACCAAGATCCACGCCGTATTACTGTCATGGTCAATATAACGTATGAAATTATAGTCGTTTCTCTCGCCTGCCACCCGCTAGCCGTGCCCTAAGCGCTGCGTCCATGGTCCTACAGTTCGCGTGGGAAAGGGGTGCGCCCGCGCGGAGGGGTGGGCTTGGTCTTCGGGACAATCCTAAATCTGCTTGGTCAGTCACGCGAAGGCAGCAGCCACTGGAAAGACACAAGGGTCTTAAACTCCACAGAACAAAGAGCGCAGGACGTGAGACTTTTCTTGGGCACGGAGGTGCACATATTTGCGCGCTATAGCTTCTGTAAAGGCGAGGATCTTGAGCTTTGGAGTCATGCGATCTGCCACTCAGGCTTCTTGCAGGCATGCAAGCGGCTGTCTGAAGTCAACTGCTTAAATCCACCAAACAGCAATTGCCCTGGATAGTCACGGTAATGCCAACACAGACAAGTACCTTCGCGTGTAAACTTAGGAAAACACATTTCAATGAGCAGCGTTAAAGCAAACGTTATCAACATCAGAATTTTGTTCACTGGCACAGGACACAAAGTTAGATTGGGGGGGGGGTTTAGAGGTATACTGTGTGCTATACAGTATAACCACCTTATTTTCAGTGATTATTTCATGGACACTGCAGTTCAAAAGTTTGTGGTCACATAGATCTTTCCAAAAAACTAATTTGTTAAATTCAAATTACATCTAATTGATTGAAAATGCAGTGTAGAAATTGCCAGTGTTGGAATTTACTATTCTAGATGGATACTGAATATTTTTTAGATAGGCATAGAGCGGCCCATTATCTGCAACCATTAGTCTTGTGTTCCAATAGCATGTTGTGTTTGCAAATACAAGTTTAATTTACAAGGATATGTGATCATTGGAAAATCATTTAGCAATTATGTTAGTGCAGCTGAAAAAGTTTGTGCTGATTAAAGAAGCAATAAAACTTTCTTTAGACTAGATGAGCATCTGGAGCACCTGCATTTGTGGGTTTAATTACAGGCTCATAATGGCCAGAAAACAAAGAACTTTCTTCTGAATCTTGTCAGTCTATTCTTGTTCTGAGCAATGAAAGCTATTACATGCGAGAAATTGCCAGGAGAAACTGAAGATCTAGTACAATTCTGCATACTACTCTTTTACAGAACAGCACAAACTGGCTCTAACCAGAATAGAAAGAGTAGTTGGAGGCCCCTGTCCACAACTGAGCAAGAGGACAAATACATGAATGTCTAGTTTGTCAAACAGACACCTCAACTGGCATCTTCATAAAATAGAACAGGCCAAACACCAGTCAACAGAGAAGAGGCGAGTGGCAAAGAAAAAGCCATATCTCAGATGGGTCATTGAAAAGAAAGATTAAGATGGGCAAAAGAACACATACACCGGAAGATTAGTAAAAACTGTTATGTATATACAAATCAAGTTTGGATCACAAAGAACATTCATCATCCTGGAAGTGTGCTTAATGACATCTGTCAAGCATGGTGGATGATCTGGGGTTGCTTAGGTGGTGGTAAAGTAGGAGCTTTGTATAGGGTAAAAGGGATGTTGAAGAAGGAAGGCTATCATTCCATTTTGCAATACCATCCCAAAACCTGTAAAAGGTGTTTAATCCAAGCCAATTTCCTGCTAAAACAGGACATATAGCCACCCCAATTCCTCCTACAGTTCTTGCACTACGGAGACATGACTGGTATCAAAATGTATGTCTTGTTTAACAATGCTTTGCTATTGTTTGTGTAAGGTTTTGTTGCAAGGTTTAGGAAATATTCACGTTTTTGTGTTAAAAAACCAGAAGGGTAGCTAGCCAAACTGAAGCAAACTTTCCAGAATGAGGCCATGCAAATGGCTTGCAAGTAATGCTAGCTAGCTACAGTACTGTTTATGCAGTGACAATGAAATGGCACTGACTTCGACCATGGGATATACTTTGTCAAAGTTAAGTCTAAATTTACTTTGCTACATTTTTGCCAGCAATTTGTTTTTATGCAGCAGATAGATAGCTAGCTAGCTAATGGGACATATCTTTGTTTTTAGGATATGGCCAGCTAAATACCGGGAGATTATTTGTGTTATTTTACGGCCGGTACACGGCAGGACACCAGACACAGTTGGTGGATTGCAACCCCACTTTACAATTTCTTTTGAATTGTAACTTTTCCAGTTAATTTTGCTATATTTCTTATTTAAACATATTTCAGTTATGTTTACTTAGAAAACATGAACATTTCTAAATGACCCCACACTTTTGAATGGTAGTGTTCTTGTGTGTTAATCCCCATTCAAAGACTGAGGTTGGACGGATTCACTTGCAGCCCTCTTTCAACCTTCTGTCACTTGCAACCAGGTTTATGGCTTAATCAATCAAATTTATTTTATGAACTCTAGGAGATTGTGTTAATTATGTCAAGCGCAATCTCTTTGTGCAATTAAGGTTGTATGAAAATAATATTATTTTCCTTTTGTGTGTGTACATTTAATAGGTTATATATGGCTATATATTTCTTTTCATCGTCATCAAGTTGCCAGTAATTTTAGAGGTGACTGAGATCACACGCAAAAAAATTGTTTAGCCCACAGCAAACTGAAACTCCCCTAAAGAATCTTTCCTTTCGAGTGTAAAGTCTGTTTGAAGTCTTCATTCCTTTTGCACGCAATATCCAAACACCTGTCAAACTCCTTTAAACCAGGTGTGTGTGTCTGTGTGTGTGTGTGTCTGTGTAAGTGTGTCTGTGTGCACTGTGAAACCAAGTGTTTATGATCTGAACACACAGCCACTACACAATATTTTTGTACATTAATTAACGTTATGTCATTTAAAATGTAATTGATGATGTATAATCATTTTTGGATTTTAACGCATGATCATTGTCTCAGACGTCTTCATACTGTTTACGTTATCTAGTAATATTTATTTTGAGATGTCTAGAGGGCAGGTTTACTGCTTCCTAAAGGTCAGGAAGCAGGTAAGGTATATAAGGTCACAGGTAAACGGCTGTAGTAGGCATGTATGAATGGGTACTTCATCACATTCAACCCTAAGGTAATTCATTAATTTGTTTTCTGTCAATACAAATTTTAATGATTAAACTATAAATTTACTACTGTACAATATATCAATAGTGGTCAAAAACACTTTTCCAGCAACGCGTCAAGTGGCAAAAGAAATATAACAGTGGCAATTCTAAACCTATTCAGCACAGTATTTTGGATTGTAACCAATAGTAGAGTTTCAAGCATGTCTTTTGAGTAACTATGACTATGCCCGAAGACTGTGTTGGTCAGCCACAGAGAAAGGATTAGGGTTGTTGAATTCAAAAATGTGTAATCCAGAAGACTTCACAGAGTGACTGCCTAAGTGAGTCTAAAGAAATTAAATGTAAACCTTTTGGGGGAATTTTCTTTAATATTGGTCTGAAATGCTGGCCATTTTTTCCAATCTGCCTCCAGTGACTGTTGTCATTTGGCCATCTTAATCTTTTCTTTTTATTGGCAAATCTGAGATATGGATTTTTCTTTGCAAGTCTGCCTAGAAAACCAGCATCATGATGTCACCTCTTCACTGTTGACGTAAAGACTGGTGTTTTGCAGGTACTATTTAAGGAAGCTCCCAGTTTGAGGACCTGTGAGGAGTCTGTTTGACAAACTACACACTAATGTATTTGTCCTCTTGCTCAGATGTGCACAAGGGCCTCCCACTGCTCTGTCTGTTCTGTTACACCACAAACTGGTGTACTGTACACAACATGTGAACTAGATCTTCAATTTCTTGGCAATTTCTCACATGGAATAGCCTTCATTTCTCATAACAAGAATAGACTGACAAGTTCCTGGACGTTTTCTGGCACATTTTGGACCCACTAAAATAGTTTAAAGAAGGCCTGTTTTATTGCTTCTTTAATCAGTACAATCTTGTTTCAGCTGTGCAAACATAATTGCAAAAGGGTTTGCTAATGACATATCACATATATTCACATAATAATCACATATATTTAAAAAAATGATATACTTGGATTAGCAAACGCAGGTTGCTGATGTGGTGGTTGCTGATAATGGGCCTATCAACAGCTATGTAGATATTCCACAAAGAATCTGCCATAAAAATGTCCAGCTGCAATAGTAATTTACAACATTAACAATGTCTACACTGTATTTCTGATCAATTGTATGTTATTTTGATGGGCAAAAACGTTTCTTTTTGAAAACAAGGACATTTCTAAGTGACCCCAAACTTTTGAACAGTATGTTTGCTTACATTTGTATGTTTTGTCCTTTAGGTGTTTTTGTACTCATGTATGTTTCTCAAAAACGTCACAATTATTGGCGTACCTCTAATTAGTACCTTAATTAATTAATTGAACCTCTTTTTGCACCATCCCCTTGGCCAGATTACTTTATTACTTAACATGTTTGATGAGTTTGGAGAACACAGCAAGGCATTTGTGTACATCCACCCATTGAACATCTGTAAAGAGCATTCAGAGTCCTTGGTCCTCATTTGTGGACTTCCCTCTTCAGTTCGCACCAAAGGTTTGCAATGAATTTTGGATCAGATGACTGGGATGGCCATTGCAAAAGCAGTGATTCGCCATTGTGTAGATCTGGGGAAATGCTTTGGATTATTATTTTGGTGGAAGATCCAACAATGACCCAGTTTTAGACTCTAGGCAACCCAATTTTGGTACTTGACAAAGTCCATTTTATCATTTATCTTACCCAGGATCCCAGGGTCTTTGGAGGAAAACTGCTCCAAAACATCACAGAGTGAAGACGTTTTTTCTTGCATACATGACCATCTCTCTTTTAATGTCAAATAAAAACGTGATGTTTTTGGCAAAAAGCTCTCTTGTTTTTTCTGACCATAGAGAGGCACATGCACATAGTCTCAGAATCAACAAGTTTGACGCATGATGCATGTCATTTGTATTAATGCATTCGGGTTGACCGTCTATGACAATGCATTGTCCATCTGTGTCCACGCATTGTCCATCTATGTTCATGCATTGTCCATCTGTGTCCACGAATTGTCCATCTATGTTCATGCATTGTCCATCTATGTCCACACATAGTCCATCTATGTCCACAAATAGTCCATCTATGTCCACAAAATTGTCCATCTATGTACACGAATTGTCCATCCGGTTTGGGCCAGCTGAAGAGCCTCCTTTTTACAGATTCAACAAATTGTTCCTACATTACTGTGCATTAACCTGACCATAGATCCTAGTTCCAATCAAAAGTCCAACTACATTTCTGCTTGATGAAAGTAGAAGTTTTCTTTTGAACAGATATGATTAAATATGTTGCTGGGATTAAGGTGGCATTCAAATCTAGTTTTGGATCCCTAGTTACCAACTTCTGAAATTAAACCAACTTCTGCAATCCTCCAGAATTGCAGACGTTTATTCCAGCATGAGTTGATTTAAACTTCTTAATCATTGCCCTAGTGGTAGAGGTGTTTTCAGATGTTCACCTATTTTAAGTTTTATAGCCACTGTTTATGTATGAAGATCAACAAGTCTTATTTCCTTTCTGTGTTCTCTGACCCACTTATGTTGATTAATGACAAATTGTTTAGCATGTTTGTCCCTTCATATGTATAACCTAGTGAAAAAGTCATGGATGAGGACTTACTAATGACTTAAATTAACTAAAAAAAGAACAAATAGGAGGATACTTCCATTAGATTTGGTTTATGAGGAATTTCTAGGGGCGCCAACAATGCCGGCCCTAGCGTTTTGGGGGCCCTAAACAAAAGTTGAGTGCCTCACGATTATAAAAATGTTTTGACCATATGGAACCTTCTTATATGATTGTTTGTATACTTTTCATATATAAAAGTTTCTTTGCAGACCCTTTGGAAGAACAATACCTCTTCTTTAAGTTCTTGTCATAGTGATAATCGTTATGTTTATGTACCAGTTTAATCAAAAGTGTTCCCATATGGAAATGCTGGTGCTCTGTGAGGACAAATGTATGAGCCTCTGACTAATTAAGTTGACTGGTCCCAATTGACACAAGGCCGTTATGTGGAACTTTCATAAGACACCATTTGTGGCCAGTCACAAGAAATGACTTATTTAAGTCATTTGGGTTTTACGTAAAACCATCACACTTCCAAAAAAGAGGAACTATAATTACTTTGTGTGAATGGTCACAAGCCTATCTACATTTCTCCACCTTTTTCGACTATATGTACATGTTTCTGTGTTCTTCTATTTAATGTTTTACTCTGTATTTTTGGAGCAGGTATTTGATTGTTTGTCTAAACTTGTTGTTAGCATGTGACAAAATAAACATTATTATAAAATTTTTATCAGCGGGAAATTAGTAAGCATGTTTCTGTCCTTGCATGTACTGGAGATAAGCTTACTAGGATTACATGTGACCGCAGGTCATGATATTTCACTCATGAATGTGTTACTATGACATCATACTGTAACCCCTTACACTGATTTCAACAATAAACTCATGATCAACAAAAAAACACCATTCCCAGAAGTCATGTTTCACCCTTGAGACAGTGTATGGTCGTCACATTATGTTACATCTGTGTCTGTTGGGACTTAACGTCACTGACTGAAGGGCTAACAAACATTGAAACCTCCAGATAAGATTCAAGAGTAGAATGGATAGAAACAGGAGATATCAGATCAGTTGAGTGGCCCTCACTATCGTCTTCAAAAAGCAATCGCTTAGCAATATGTATTCGCAAGTAATTGAGCAACATTCTGTCTCGCTCTTTCCCGCGTCTCAAAGTGCTTTCACGAAGGGAACAGCGAGAGAAGAGAGGACGTCGTAATTAAATGTGATACGTGTGTACAGAACAATGACACATTTGATATGAATATTCGTATAAAAACCTGTCGACTATTTCTCTTAATTTTTCTCATCCGGCAGTTTGCAGTTTGCCACGGAGTGAGTTGACAGCACATTTACGGGTTAATCATTCTGCCACAGCCCAGGCATTGCGTGCAGACTATGTTTGTTCTGGCCGTGCCAAGGGTCGCGAGGTTGTGTATAGAGAGCAGAGGGAGGCATCGGACAGTTTCGCGGGTCACCACCTTCATCAAAACAATCACTGAGCGTTCTTTTTTTGAAGCACGCTACAACTGTTGTGTAAATACAAAGACTTACAGCCACTGGCCAGACTTGTGGGTTTCCTCGAAATGAGTGCAATATAAGAATATTGTATTAAGTGTATATGACCATATAAATCTGGCATAAAATATGGAAACAAATTCCTAAGATTTGGAAGTAAGCCTAGACGTTAAAATATCCATACCTTCTTCAATTGTGTTTCTTTGTGTTTTTTGTGATGTTGCCTGGAAGGGAGTGCTATAGTAAAAAAAATGTTTTACAAATATATTGCTTTTTTATGGCATGCCTATGACGAGAAAGTGAAAATACAGAGATTTTTCACCTTGGCTGTCAGGAGTTGTCTCATCTTTGTGCATGCTGTCGGTGGGACAGTGTGTGGAACAGAGAGAGTGTGTTTTGGCCAGCTATCTGCAGTGTGCAGTGTTTTTATGGAACAGCACTAAAGGCTTATCCCCAGGGCCCTGTTGAGTAATGGACTGAACCCGGTTCAAGCATAACAACACCCCTTCACCCTACTGAGACAGGATGTCTGACACCACTGAGTGTATGTGTGCTAGCAGTTAGCAGCCTACATTCATTGACACACGTGCTAACAGTTCTATGGCTGTGTGTGGCTTGGCCAAGCAGGGTCATCGCAAGAGAATAAATGTAAATCTACATGTAAAAGGTGTCTTTAACGGTGTTACCGTGGAGCATCCCTATATTTCCTGTGGCAAGTGTCAGCTGTAGCAATGTTAATTAGTCTTCCATCATTGCCACCCTCATGCTGTCACCTGTGGGATTGCTTTTGGTTTAATATGTACCGTGTAAAATAGTAAATTACGCAAAATCTGTGAATGCAGCTTAACTCGCAGGTCATTATCACAACAGGCCTGAGGATGTCCATAGACTGAACTTACATTAGATAGAGTAGTTCTGAAAACAGTGCTGACTGGGAGTTCAATGTTTTGTTGTTTCTTTTGGTTTTTCTCAAAAGATACTCGTGATCGTTTTTACTGGTTTCCCGGTGGGATTTCTACACTTATGTGGTCATCCCCTCTTGGTATCTGCTCCAGAGGTTTCCATCATCCACTGTGGGTTACAGTCCGTCCTTACTCCAACAACTATTTCTGAATATTGGCTCAAATTGATCGTTTATTGAACTCGACTGTGCAATGGGATAATGAACAGACAATGGAATTAGAACACCCTTGTATGAGGTGGACCTACTGGTTTTTTAGGGCTACATTGTAGTAGCCTAAATCTGTTACTCAGACTCCATGTTGACAACAGCTCTGTCCTCTGTCAAGGCTGTGTAAAAGAATAGGCGATTGACCGACAGCAGGAGAGTAAACATGTTGGCCGTGATATTGAACCAGTAAGCAGGGAACGACGCGGGCCGCCACAGCTGTGGGCAACCGGCTGCCAGGCCCGTGGAGCTTATGTTGACGGTGCAATACTGGTCCCTAACCAAACATGTGCGTGTGTGCTTATGCATGGCAGCTGATAGGTATGCGTGTGCGTGTAAGAGGAAGGGAGTGACAGTCAGTGAGTGAGAAACCGACTCTCCCTGCTGTGCGTGTAGGTCCGTGGGTGTCACCTGTCCTTAATGAACTGTTGTCCCCGCTGTGCCTGGGCCTTCCCATCCACCTATTGCTCTCTACTTAGCTCAGCGCTACAAGGCAGGCGTCCCAAACCACCTCTGCGAATAGCTCATTCATTAACAGACATGGTAAGGCGACATTAGCGTTTTCTGTTTAACTCCGGTACTTCCTGTTCTTGGCACCAACTCCCGACTTTTCATCCCGCAGGCCTGCGGTTCAGTCACACCAGCACTCCCCGTCCTGTCTTTGAGTCAGCCCTCTGACTGAATGGCAGAAACCCAGTAGATTAATAATGCATTTTAATGTTACATCTAGCTAGTTGACGGATAGGGAGGTCTGAGCGAGGTACATTTGGAAAAACATGTGGAAAAAATAGTGGATACAGTATAGATAACCCTTTATAATGTATACAGGGCAGATAACCCTTACTAATGGGTACAGGACAGGTAGCCCATTTTAGTGGATACAGGGCAGTTTACTCTTTATCATAAATACAGGGAAAATAACCATTTATCATGGATACAGTGAAGATAACCACTTTAAATGGATACAGGGCAGATAGACCTTTATAACGGATAGAGGGAAGATAACCCTTTATAACGGATACTAGGCAGAAAACCCCTTATAATGGATAAAGGACAGATTCCCCTGGTGTATTCAAGTTCAGAACATACCCCTTTTACTGTGCAGTATACATAAAAATAGATAATGATTTAGATGGCCATTGTGATTCAGCACAGCATCAAATTGGGTAAGAACTTAGTGTACAAACTTTACCACAGACACCTTTTGTCTTACCTCTGCCAGGTGTGAACTGTTGATTCTCAGCCAAATCCCAACCGCCACCTTCAACTAAAAGCAGCAGTAATTATAGCACTTTTCCTTGTGCTACTGTTCTTAGCTTGTCTGCGGATATTGCATAATTTGTATTTGTTTTATTTTACATCTCCCCCTCTTCCCATTCTCTCCCATGTGCAATGTAAAACAACTCTTAGGACAATATGCACCATGACTCATATGAAATAATGTACCATGGATTTTGTGTAACGTGTTCATTATTCTTTCTCATCACTCACACATAATTGTGAGAATATAAATCGTGATACCTTTGAATGTTATTAGTCGTCACATCTTAGAAATGAAACCAGCAAAGGCATGTCACGTAGGTGTGTAGGTCTCAGAAATGTGGCGTGACAATTCCAAGAGAACTTCCTGTGACAGGGAGGTGGAGAGTAGACAGATGAGAAGATTAAACGCATGCATTGGTGGGGAACTGACACCATCTCTCCTTACTTACTTTCATGTGAACCCACGTGTTAGTGTATAACAGGAGAGGGTGGGAGAGAGTGAGAGACAGGAAGAGAGGAGAGAGAGGAGTGGATGATCTGCTTCATTACGTTATAATTTCTGTAGCGTGAGTAATAACCAGAAACAGCATTAATACTGCCATTCAAAAGACCAGAAAATAATACTTAGTTGTGACTAATGCTAAGTTGTGGTTAATAATAGCTATATAGATGTACAGCTCTGGAAACAATTAAGAGAACACTGCACCTTTTTCTTTCCTTTCCAAAAAACTTGAAAAGGAAAGTTTTGAGTGAGGAACAGATTCAATATAAGAGACCACTGCAAATTGAACCAATCCATTTTTTTTCCAGGGCTGAAAATCCATTGGAGTTGATTTACCAGTATCATGACTATTCTGATATTAACTGAGCAATTCTTATTCCAGATATTGTGCTTTTCTGGGATACTAGACACTCCAATGGATTGGAGCCTCCTAGTAATTATTTACTACTTTGACTGTTAAAGCCTCGTTTTACCAAATGTACTGCAATTACACAGAGGTCCGACAGTACTGAAATGCACCATTTCTGTCAAAGGAGTTACTCAGACTTGGAATGCATGTGTGTTCCAATTTACAAGCTCTTAGATGTCAGTGCTGACTGAACAGCCTCTGAGGACCTGCCATTCACTGAAAGGCAACTTTTTTATGAATGACAATGGCTGTGTGACCAAGACATTTCTCTTACCATCTCTCTGCTCCCTTTAGCCCAGCTACAGGTCAAGTTAAAATGTACAACGGGATTAGCTCAGGCACATGGAATTGTGCAAAGCTAGTTCATGTTCATTTCATGCAGTTAGCAGAGTTACTTGGTCTAGAACTTCCAGAGTAAATGTATTTACTAGGAAATATATATTGAAATGAATGTTCTGCTGGAAAATATTTCTTGCTTCCTCTCGCACATGCACATACACTCATACACAGAAACACATTTACAAACACACTATTGCCTGCTTTAGCTTGCCTGCAACTCAGGATTGTGTCTTCATGAGCGAGCATCTAATAACTGCTTCTCACACCACTGTAGCACCTGTCCATCATCCTCAGAGGAAAAGAGTGTATGAAAGGGAGAGACGGAAACACTAACACAGAAGGATGTGTGTTTATGTTAATTGAAATTGTTGTGTGTGTTTCACCTTTATTCTCTCAGGGAAACTTCAGATCCAGCTTTGTATGAAGTGAAAGTGTTGTTTTGTTGATGCTTTGTTGATTCATGGCATTATTGGATATTTCTGACTGTGTACAGAGCCTGTAAAACCCTGATTCATAGGTGTGCGTGACCCACTGCATGAAGATATGTAACCTACTGTGTTTACATAATGAAGAACGTGACCCATATTCAGAGAGGAATACATTTGAATGTCACAGCAGCCCAAACAGGCTTTAATTACACCCTCTCTGTTTATTTGGATCACATGGTAACTGCTAGTCCCTCTTGGTTCCAACACTCAAAAGATAATATATCCATTAAAAAGACAAAACTAAAAAACATAAACAATTCAACTAAGGAAAAGTAATTTGTGTAAGGTGTGCCTGTGTGTGTGTGTTAGGGGTTTTGGGTGTATATTTTATTGCATGTGTGTGTTTTTTTCCCCCACATTCCTATGAGGTATAACTTTATATTTGTTTTATATATATATATATATATGTATATATAATTTAAGTTTGTCATGGCTCTACATAGAATTATGTTTTTCTTTCCTTCTGTTCTAATCTTGGGATGTGTAAAGAGATTATTGCTCTTGTTACGTTATTATTGGTGTCTGAGCTGTGTAGAGACAATTTGTAAATTGAGTCATAACATTTCTCCAAGAGATTTTATGATACAATACTATATAACCAGTAAGTGCTGCAACCAAACCTTCCTAGTTTTAACCAATCTGGACTGGTATGCATACTATTAAAGTTAGCCATTCTATTGCCAATGTTAGTTCAGTGTTTGTTAAGAGCAAGGCGTGTTGCTCAGTTGAGTCTTCTACTTAACAATAGTCTTTCTGACAAGACACAGGGGACATACGTCTTCGAATTAACCCCAAAACCTTGTCAGTTTGACCCGACCATGAACTGAGTCCTAAGATTTATCCTCCTCAATCTGTTCAGCCTGTTTGTTAAAGCCTGTTGCTAGAGCCTGTTGCTGAAGCCTGCTGTTATATCCTGTTGAAGTAGAAACCAAAGTGAGACCAACTGGGATTTGATTAGCCGTAGCTGAGAAAGCTAAGTAGAATGAAGACTGCACTTTTTGCAATGTGGTTATGTAATGGTTGTTGCTGTACTAGCTGATTGCCCATTGTACTAGCTGATTGG
This sequence comes from Novumbra hubbsi, assembly GCA_016801125.1. Taxonomy (NCBI): domain Eukaryota; kingdom Metazoa; phylum Chordata; class Actinopteri; order Esociformes; family Umbridae; genus Novumbra; species Novumbra hubbsi. The sequence goes on along the minus strand of JACXGK010002142.1, from coordinate 22,583 downwards.
TTTAGTTTCAGTCCAATTTGCAGTATTGTTCCTAATTTATCCAGGTATCACTAGGGCGTGGCCTTAACTGTTTGCGTTTCTCTTCAACTGTGGCTGGCAATTAGCAATCGGTCTTGACATTTCAGCGTCTGAGGTTTTCAGCAGCAGCTGCTGAGTTGTTCCGTGGGAGTTAGTTGAGGAAGGATAGAGAGGAAGGCCTCACTCTCCCACTCAAATATTTTTGTTGTTGATATCTAGTTTTGTAAGCTTTTCTCTACCTTTCTGTTGTTGCTTTGGGAAGTATGTGTTTGTTTTCTATGCCCGTCTTGTTCTCCCCTTGTCGGCGCCTTAGACACTGCCCTGCCATGTAAACACTTCTAACCGAGCCATTTCCAAATCAAGGTTGACAGTGCTTCTCATTCCCTCTGTCTGTTTAGGCTTCTGACCCCAGTGAACATCCTTATTCCTTGATCTCTTTCTCTCCCTTCTCTTCAGACAATTCCTGCATCTAGTGAGGTCTGGGCATCCAAAAAACTGTCTTCTTGACCCTATCCATTCCTCCCTTCTCCAGACCATCTCTGTAGACCATTTACCTTACCTTACTTTCCAAGTCAACTCCTACCTATCCGCTGGCTGTGTTCACTACTTTAAGTTAGCTCGGGTTGCCCACCACCTGAAGAAACCAACTCTTAATCCTTCCAATGTCCAAATCTTCAACCAGTATCTCTTCATCCTTTTCTTTCTAAAATGCTTGAGCATGCTGTTTCAAGTCAACTCTCTTCTTATTGTCTTCAGGTTTCAAGACCGTTCACTCAAACAAGATTACTCCTCTCTGTGTCACAGAGACTCCCTGCACTGGCAAAGCAAACTGTCTTTCCTCTGTTCTCATCCTCCTTGTAGATAGATATAACCTAAGAACCTTGCAAAGAACCTTGGTATGACACTCGACAAGAACCTGTTTTTCTCTGCAAACAACAAAGCAACATCCCCAAAATATGAACCTCCTTTACACAGGATTCTGCTTGGGTTCTAATTCAGTCACTTGTCATCTCCCGTCTGGACTATTACAACACACTGTTGGCTGGGCTCCCCGCTTACGCCATCAAGCTTTTGCAACTGTTCCTCCCTGCAGCCCTGCTTGTGTTCAACCTCTCAAAATTCCAACTGTCACCTCTATCCTCTGCAAGCTACATTGGCGTCCGGTAGAAGCTTGCATACGCTACAGGACTGACTTTTCCAAATGGCTTTGATGAAGAAAAGTGTAATTTTTATGTTTGTCAGATGTTGGTTTTCCAAAGCACTTTAAGAGGAATGGACTTTATGTAAGTCACTCTGGATAAGAGCATCTGCTTGATGACTAAAATGTAAATAACATTTTGTCTCTTTGAAGTATAACATCTCACATGTTATGTACAACGTGGATCCCATAAGATTATTATGGCTACAAGCACGCCTACAAGCACGCCATTCTGAGTGTTGCTAGCGTGGAATTTTTGTGAGCAGTCTGTTCGCTGGGGTAGCCGCCAATACCGTAGCTTAGCAAGGCATGTTTCAGAATATGCATACCCCGACCTTGGACTCTCTTGTGCCTGTTGGCAATTACTACAATAAAATGGTCAATTATTTTGAATTTGACTTTTATGAGAGAAGTTAGGTTAGTTAGCCATAACAGTCTTTGCAAATCGTTTGAACATTTCTGACTTAATGACTTAATTGACTGTTCTCTAAGGCTGCAGGAGTGTTTGTTGTTAGCTGACCTAATGCAATTAAAGTTTATTTGTATTTCAATGTTTTTATATGGTACATATAAAAAATTTATCAACCTGGGTACCAACCGTAGTTCTATCTAAAAATGGCCTATATTGGCAGTACTAGCCTCACCATTCCTTCTCTCCAGATATCTGTCTCATGGGTTACGTAAAGTTTCTCCGGAAAGTTCCCCCTGCCTGTCACTCTACTGACTTGGCTCTGCCTAAAAATATAGTACATTTCATATGGCAGGTAGTTGGACAGCCATCAGGGGAAGATGGAGATGTTAAATACATTTTTATTTCACTGTGGTGTGTTTTCTCTGCACCTGCATGCCTAATAACTTGTTCATATTTACATTACCTGGGCAATCACAAATATTAATTTAGTATTTTGCTAATAATTTACAGCTTATAGGATCCGAGGCAAGATGGCCCAATCTTACATTCACTATAGTGACTGCACAGAGCAACTACTGCACAGTGAAGGACAGCCTATAAGATCTGCTGTACCTTATCCAATTTAAAGGCCGTTTTCAGGCCTATGAGCAAACGAGAAGAAAAAAGAAGGTAATAAAAACGCTGCTGCCACAGGCCTGGTCGAGAGGCTGTTGGGATGGAAAAGCCGTTGTCCTCACGCAAGCCAAGCAACTTTGGAACCGGAGGCGACACAGTTTTTTTCAAAGGACAAAATGCCGCGGATGCATACCTGTCCAGCCGGTTCTTGGCTGCGTGATATGCATGCGAACAGCTTGTAGCCTGGAAGCTGAGGTGTATAGACAAAGCGCCCAGGGCAAAGGGAGTTTACACAATGCCATACCATTCATCTGGCCGAACAACAACAGCTAGAAAGAACAAACTTCCTATGGAAACGTTCAAAGGCTTTTGGCCCTGGTCTGTCTTACCTAAAAAAAAAAAAATGATTTTCTGTTGCTGCAATTGAAATTTATCTTGAGGAACAACAGGCAGAATAAAGTAGAAACAGACAACTAGCCCAAAGATAAATGCTGATTAATTCCGATGGCATGTGCTGTCTCATTAACTTAATATTAACATTAACCAATATCAGTCTCCATTCAAAATAATTGTAATGATTTAGCATGACTGAAAAAAACAAATGGTGTTGAAACCTTTACTTGTTGGTTCTTTATGAGTCACCTATCAAGTCTTTCACTGTGTTACCATTCAGAATGATAAGAGTAGCTGTTCAGTTGTGCCAAAGACCTCTGCATATTGCGTATAAAAGTCCTTTAGCTCATTCAGTAAACCTGAAGTCTCATGCTTGCTGTGAGAGAGACAGTAGTACTATTGGAAGGTGTGTAGCAAGAGGATTGATTGAGCTTTAACGAGCGAGAAGAGCAGTTTTTACCCAGAGGCATGTAGGCCAGATTTAAGAATGAGTTAGCGTGTCAGGATAGCGTGTCTCACTACAAACCACGCCTGCACCTGTCAGGTGTTCTGTGGCATGTCCGTGTTTTGTGTGGTACTCCGTATGTGCGTGTGTGCTGTGTACTCTGCGTGACAGAGAGCATGGCTATGTGTATGTCATATCTCTCTCGTGCTGCCTGCAGCTGCATTCCCCCAGGTTGATGGACACCTGTGACTTACATAAGGCCTCCAATGGCCAAACAACCCTGGAAACACCTAAATGCTGACATGAAGCTCGTCTGTGGGGGAGTGGAACCAAAGAGCTCCCGTCCTCTGTAGGCTACATTAACACACAGGTTGGGGCAGTGTATGTAAACAGGGAAAATAGTATGTGTTTTGTGTCACCTCAGAAAATGACCCGGTTATTCAGGGCGTGTTGAAAGTGGAGACACACCAACACTAGGTACGTTTTAACACTGCTATTTTACATTTCACATTTCTTATCTGCAAACCGATGTTCATTGGTGATAACTGGCTGCAACACAGTACTCAGGGCCAGGAGTTCATCCTAACCATGTTAACAAACCAGGGAAAATCTGGACCCAGGCGTACTTGAAATATTCTGCTTTTATGATCACCAGCATAGTGACTGAAATCATCAGGAAAGCATTAATTGAGTCCTCTCTGCCTAAGCACAGTTACTTTAGCTATGGAGCGTGTCAAACAATGTAAAGAATTCTGACCTTTCAGGTAGATGTTAATGCAGGAATGAAAGGTCAGTTGAAGTTAAGCAGTGTGTTAAGCAGCGTCTCGAATTCGTAATGAACATAAGGGTGTCATTGGTGCTATTAGAATGCCAAGGGCCTTTGTCTGTTTCTGACTACAATTACTGTGGGCAAGGAGTGAAATAGAACTCTTTTGTAGATGGCAATCTGTCTGGCTATGAGTTCCTCTAATCCTTCATCAGTGACCTGCCTGATGTCACAGGCTTCTGTTGGCATGTCTTACGTGCCTCTGGTCACATACATGCAGGCATGCAATCACACACACACATATACATGCTCACAAACACATACACATATACACGTAGACATGCACACAGACACGTACACCTACTCATGCACACACACGTGTACGCCCACACGCCAACCAACACACACGCACGAACCAGGTTGGAAACCGGTGACTTTGGTTCAAATGCAGTGTTTCCTGAAATAGCATAATCTGCCACAACGATGTGGACATCTGAAGTGAATAGCTGAGTAAAGGTTGCAACAATCTTTCCAAATAGTGAATTAAAACGTTTAACATTCAGTAGATAAATAAACCAGTGAGTAATATTCTAGATTCCTCAGTAAATTAACTAAATTAATCGAGTGACAATCAAATGAATTGATTGGTCAAATCAATTTATAGTAAGGCGTTTGGACAAATGGACTAAGACCATTGTATAGTAAGTATTATAAACAGTGTGGTTCGAATTCTGATTGCGTATTGGTTAAATTCCAAGGTATGACATTGTGTACCACGGGAATTGTATCATTTACCTTTTTATTGTTCTTATTGCATTGGTAACTGGTTTATAATAGCAAAAAATAAACATTAATAATGCCCTCTCTTTCCTTATAATTTAACAAAACTGCAGAATTTAAATCCCTTTTATATACAATATAAGTACATTTACACATATCCAGAATTGTACTTGGTGTAATGTTACTCATAGCCATAGACAACATATAGGGACACAATAAACAACATCCAGGTAAAGTGGATTTACAATACAGTTGGGGCTAAATGTAATAGTGCCCTTGCACTTTCTTTAAATAACTCACAATCGTGTCTAAAAATAAGTTGAAAGTTATTATTTGTTCTCCACAAATCTTTATTTAGCTGTAAATATTCCAAATCGTATATATCATTTTAAATTAGAAAATAAACAGAAAAGGTGCTTAAGACGCAAGATTTGGTAGCACAGATTTGGACTAAATAATTTCAATCAAGCTCATCCCACAACGATAGATGAGCTTCCTTCACTACTGTACGGGTAGGATGACCTACTCTTGTGCAAACTGCTCCAGATCTCTACATAGATTTAAACATGTAGTTATTGCTGACCACTTCAGAAACGTTCTGTGTTTTTAAACATTTCTAAATGTTTTTTCAAGTGGTTTCGGTGTCATTGTCCTGCTGGAGGAACCAATGTCTTTGACAGAGACCCAGCTTTCTGTTCTCCTGGTTTCATTCAATGCACCCAGTAACCAAAGGCATCAACGCAACCCTTAAAACATCACCGAACCACTTACATGTCTGACTGTGGGGACATGTTATTTTCTTTGAAAGTTTTGCTTTGTTTTTCATGAACATAAATATAGTGTGCTTTTCCAAAAAGCTCTAATTTGGTTTCATTTGTCTACTGTAGATTCTCCAAGAGGGATTGTGGGATGTTTAGGAGTGTTTTGGAAAATTTGAAGTTACACTGTAAGGTATTTTTTACTCAAACATTTCTACTAAGTACAACTCAAAATTGTTTTTGAATCTGACAATTACTCAATCAAATTTAAAATGAAAATGTTCCAAGCATGCTCTGCTTCAGGGTAATATTTTGGAATTGTTTTATTATCCTTTTTTTTGCATCCACTTTGACTGATTAACGAATCGTGGCTACACTAACATCAAACACATACATTTTTCTGAAGTAATCCAATGATATTTTATTATTGTTCCAACTAAAACAAATTATTTCTCCAACGGAATCAGAAATCATATTCCAGACAAAACATAAGCTGGATTCCAATAGTAATCACCCTTTTCTTTGCTGGCCAAGGCCTTGTGGTTAGTGTTGCAATATTCTGGTGTTCCCTGGTTTGCCAGTCTCAACAGTGGCTGTGATTTCTTGTAAGGAAGGCCGCTGTTACTTTTTTTTTTATTCTGTGAACTTTTTTTACTTTACTGTGTAGGCCTTTGTTTCTTTTCTTTAAGCTCACTGCAGTACTAACAGTGACACAAAACAGGAGAATTATTCAATTTCTCTATTCAAACTTCTTAAAATGTGTGATTTTCAATTTGTTGGCATTTGTAACTCACAACATATCCTTCAATTTTAAAGTAGAATATAATCAATTTTTCTAACAATTTCTAATATTTTGTATACCAAAATAGCTTTACATTTCAACAGTTTTGTAGAAGAAATGTGAATTTGATTAAAGTGGAGATCTATGACAGGACAACCTGCCCAGTGCACTGCATTTCTGGAGGGAACTTTGTTGACTTATTATGAACTGTACTTAACTCCTCAATGCTGACATCTATAGGTCAAAAGGTGAAATTACATTGCAATTGCATGACAAACGATAAAGGAAATTAGATAATCTCTCCCTCTATTATTTCTCTCTGACATAGTTGTTCTTAAATAGTTTCATGTTGTTTTTCTTAATCTCTGTTGCCTAGCAACGTCTGTACTGTGAGCTATGGCTGTACGGCTGGGGGCGTAGCTGTCAGGTGAGAGGCTTATCTATACTTGAGAACAGGGACTTGCACAGGGGGGGGCTAAGGTTGTCCAGGCAACTGCCCGTATGCCCTCCTTGACTCAAGTTGCCCCTCCGAGGGTGAAAAGTCCAGTGGTTTGCCCTTTTTTCAGGTCAGAGCAATGGCCGCTCAAAATTCCTGTGCACGTCCCTGCTTGAGAGTCTTGTCACAAACGCATGGACACACATGTGAATTCCACCAGTGCTATCCCCACAATGGGACCTAGAAAGTGCACAACATGTCTGGATCAAGGAGACCAGAAACTAGTTGATGATCTTCACCAGAACAAATATGGACTCAATTCCGATAAGAGCAAGTTGCCAACACTTAGTTTATTTGCAGCTTGGGAAGTGGTGGAATTTGTAGCCCACATCATTAAAGGGAACATCCGATCAAAGTCACGTTACCTGGGAGAGGCTATACAGACAAAACCAATAGATGCATGTGCCACTGAGGGTTTGCTGCCACAGCTTACCAAATAACACAGATCAACGTTGTACTTATTTCCAACATATCAGGAGAGTAGAAAGTCACTGTTCTCAAGGGAGGGGTAGAGACAGGTACTGATACAATGCACAGTTCATTCTTTCGAACACAGCTATCGATTTCTCATGTTCACTCGGACAACAGGAATGTAACCATTATGTGCAAGGGATTCTTCCAGGCTAAACAGAACATACTCTCACCAAAGGCTAAGTGATTAAGCGAGTTGAGACTGGCTGCCACTGGGGGTCTGGAATTACCCATCCAGCTGTCTTTGCCAAGGCATTTGAACTTTAACCTCTATTAATACTCAGACATTAGCAAGACACAACATGGATTCAATCAGGGTGCAAATTTCACTGTGACATTAGAGTGGGTGTTTGAATATGTATGTTTACACATGCACAAAAACCAAAGAAAAATATATGTAATAAACCACGAATACAACCAGTAATGACGTTTACCTGGTAAAACATTTGGTTCACGGGTATTTCGAACTGCGTTTTGGTTCCTGTTGAGATTTCACGCATTAAAGAGCTGTGAATGTGTAGTCTCAGTTGTATCTGACGCATTTTCCTTTGGAGTCTGTGTTTGGCGTCAGTAGGCATAATCCAACATGAAGATTAGGGAGCTGCAATTTGAATACTAAAAGTGGAACTTGTTAATTAGAACTTGCACAGAAGTTGGGCTTGGCCAAATCAACAGTTTGTCAACAGAGGTTTATTAGAAAGGTATAACAATATTTCAAGAGACAGGCTGATGTGAAGTCAATGGGAAGAATAAAGGTTGATAACTGGCAATTAAAGTAGACAAGAGGCCGTACATTAGAGGATAATCCAGAGAGGTGGTCACGCAGGCAGGCACAGGTCAGGATACAATGAGAGACTTTCATACTTATCTAAAACAATGGGGGAAAACTACTGGACAAACAGGCTAAATAGAGTTGCAATACCTCACAAGGAGAGGGTGTGAATGACCAGGCTTAAATAGAGGGTGCTTAGTACTCAGATGATTTGGATCTGCTGTGAGGGGTGCATTCAAGGTATGAATGGGGTGCGTTTCCCAGCCTGGTGGGAAGGTCAAGGATGAGTGGTGGAGAAAGACCTTACACTGACCATGTCGGCCAATGATAACAGCGGCAGTTGAAGACAGAATAATGTCCAGGGCTGTGATAAACAACCATAAACCAACCCTGTGACCTGATGTTATAATCCAAAACTTCAATAGAGATGACAAGTACATTTGAAGTCTATTGAGAAGGGCTTTGTAAACAAACAGAGCGTACAGCCGTGGCCAAAGGTTTTTGAGAATGACACAAATATACATTTTCAACTTTATGTTGGAAATTTGATGGCAATACTCAGAGAAAATGCATTTAATCCAACCCCCCCCCCCCCAAGAAAATTTCCATTGCATTTCAACCCTGCCACAAAAGGACCAGCTAACATTATGTCAATGATCCTATTGTTAACACAGGTGAGAGTGTTGACGAGGACAAGGCAATCACTCTGTAGTGCTGATTGAGTTTGAATAACAGACTGGAAGCTTAAAAAGGAAGGTGGGGCTTGAAATCATTGTTCTTCCTCTGTTTACCATGGTTACCTGGAAGGAACTGTACAGTCACCATTACCAAGAAAGTCCAGCAAGCACCAGGATCGTCTCTTAAAGTTTATTTAGCTGCGAGATCGGGGAACCACCAGTGCAGAGCTTGATCAGGAATTGCAGCAGGCATGTGTGAGTGTATCTGCACGCACAGTAAGGCGAAGACTTTTGAAGGATGGCCTGGTGTCAAAAAGGGCAGCAAAGAAGACACTTTACCATCAGTCCTGTGTCATGCCAACAGTCAAGCATCCTGAGACCATTCATGTGTGGATTTGCTTCTCAGCCAAGGGAGTGGGCTCACTCACAATTTTTCCTAAGAACACAGCTATGAATCAAGAATGGTACCAAAACATCTCAGAGAGCAACTTCTCCCAACCATCCAAGAACAGTTTGGTGATGAACATTGCCGTTTCCAGCATGATGGAGCAACTTGCCATAAGGCAAAGTGATAACTAAGTGGCTCGGGGGAACAAAACATCGACATTTTGTATACATTGCCTGGAAACTTCCCAGACCTTAATCCCATTGAGAACTTGTCGTCAATCCTCAAGAGGCAGGTGGACAAACAAAAACCCCCAAATATTGACTCTATGCATGTACTTAATGTAGTTGTAAATAATAGCCATTGACACTTATAAAATGCTTGTAATTATGCTTCAGTATATCATAGTAACATCTGACAAAAAGATTTTAAAACAGTGCAGCAGCAAACTTTGTGTAAATCAATACTTGTGTCATTCTCAAAAGGTTTCTTTTATAGAATAATTCCACTTTACATTCAAGCTTCCTAACTAGCTCTGTTACATGTTTCTTGAAGGATATATCACTATTTGTACAAAAACCAAGGTGTTTCTATGCAGGTACAAGTACTGGGTTGCCCAAACCTTTTCCTATGAATGGCCAAAAATCAAACATGAGTGAGGGCAGTGGGCCGAAAGTAACGTTGCATTATACCAAACTGTATTATATTATATGGCGGGACAAACCAAAGGTCTCCGTGGGCCAGGTTTGGCCCACAGGCCCTAGTTTGGGCACCCCTGTACTAGTACAATCACAGAAATATTTATTGAATAAAGATGCAAAACAGTATAAATGGTTTTGAGGAACTTTGAGAAAAGCAGGTTTTTCCAATAGAAATAAAACAACCTTTCAATTTTGAACGGCTATAATATCAGACTGAAACCTAATAGTATCATTTTCATACACAGTCTTAAACAGATCATCTGCAGAGCACATTCTTGTCCAATACCATTCATTTAAAGGTATCCTAAAATTGACATCCCTAATAGAGAATTAATAGAGAATTATCAAGGACCTCCCTAATAGAGAATGGACAGTGAGAACCCCTGACCAACATCATCTATATTATTTAGAGATTATCATTTTGTAAATAGTACAGAGATCCGCCCTAAAAGCTTTGGAAAAGTGGTGTATGGACAGATGAGTGGAAGATAACCTTTATCGAAGTAACAGTAAGGCAAACGTGGAGAAAAAAGGAACTGTAGATAATCCATGGTGGAGGTTGTGCCAAGGCATGGTCATGCATGGCAGCCTTTGAAACAGGCTTACATATTTTTATTGATGATGTAACGAACAAAGGCAGAAGCAAAGTGTAAAGAAGCATCCCAGAAACCATGTACAAGAAAATGCCACCGGATTGATTGGGTGGCACTTCACAATGCAACAGCACAATGAACAATTCTCTGGTACAAAAAAATGGAACTCGTGGTTGGCAAAATGACGGCAAGTTGGCAAGGCCTTCGCGGCAGCAAAGCAGCCCCAAGCCATAATGCCACCGCCTCCGTGTTTTGCATTTTGTGCAAGGCTTTTCTGTTTGAAGACCATGTCGCTAAACATGTTAACTGGCTTTGGCCAGATATATCCAGCTTAGACTCATCTGTCCGTAGCAAATCGTTCTAGTAGTTATCATCTACCTTGGTGTTTTCTGGAAAAAGTCAGTGGTGTTTTCATGTTTCTTTTTAGCTTCTTTTCTAACCTCCTATGTAGGCCTTGTTTGTCCGGTCTGTTTCTTACAGTTGACTTGTGCACTTCAAAATTTATTCTGGCATGAGGCCTGTAGATTGGTTGATGTTACCCTGGCATTCTTATAAACATATTTGAGCAGCATTCATTCAGCTCTTGGCATAATTTGGTGGAACAACCTGTTTTATGTAGATCTCCACTGGCCTGGATTGTTTTCAATTTGTAGATGATTCACTGTAGTGAATGTTTTGGTAGGGAAAAATTAGAGGTGCACTAACTAACTTATTCCATTACTTTTGCTCAAATATTCATGTTTCCAAATGTAAAGAAAAAGACAACTTTCCCGGTGTTATACTTGTACTGTTTTACAAGACTGTAGCTCCTTGTGTAGTTAGTAATTTTTATGGTGATCACTGAAGTTATAATAAAACAACATACATTAGAAAGGAAATAGATCTGAAATATAAAAGTTAAACAAAACGAAATAGTTATATTAAAGATACGAGAAATACTAAAGAATTTAACCCAAATCCCATTAACATAATATACAAACAACCCTGTTTCCAAAATAGTTAAGATGTAGTTAAGATTTTACAGCTGAATAGTTAGCTATTCAGCTGTAAAATCAGAATGCAATGATGTGCAATTCATTTATCCCTCTATTGAAATGAAATGAGTACAAAGACAATATATCACGTTTTAACTGAGACATTTTATTTTTGGAAAAATACATGCCCATTCATGCCAGTAACCCATTTCAAAAATGTTGCAGAATGTGGTTTGGCTTGGTCTTGCTGAAATAAGCCAGGCCCTGAAAAAGTGGTGTCCATAATTCCCCAAAGTAATTTAACATTTCAACTCATCAGACCACAGGACAGTCTTCCACTTCGCCTCAGTCCATCTTAAAAGAGCTCCGGTCCAGAGACGGTGGTTCTGGATCATGTTCATGGTGGTTTATTTGCATGGAATTTTTAACTTGGCATTGGTGTATGCAGCAACATAGTGTTCACAGACAACCATTTCTAGCAGTGTTTCTGAGGCCATGGAGTGATGTCCACTAAAGAACCGTAACCGTTTTTAATGCAGTGTGACTGAGGGCCCAAAGGCCATACAGTTTGATGAGCCCATCCTCATTTCTGACAGACCCTTCCTCTCTGTTGTGATCTTTTAATACTAAATCATGTTACTGAGCTGTTGCCAATTCATTAGCTGTGTGATATTCCACCAGCATTCGTTTTTTAGCGTTACACAACTTTTCTATTCTTTTGTTGCCTCTGTTCATACTCTCTGGAAACATGCTGCTGGCATCAACATTAAAGTGGGCATATATTTTTCAGCAATCATGCAGTAACACATCATTGAGATCAGGAATAACACACTTCATAATGCTTTTATAACAAAGATCACCAAATCAGCCAGTACATAGCATGGGTATACTTCCATCAGTCGATAACGTTATCACAAAGTATACATTTTGTTTATCGTTCCATTATGTATACACTGTCTCCTCTAACTAATATGCACTGCTCAAAAATAAAGGGAAACACTTTACATCCCACATCGGGGTCTCGATGAACGAAATTAGACTAAAGATAAGGATCTTTATGGCACATTGCGTGAAATGTGGGCATGCCCATGATGAGAAAGCGGATGGTGTCCTGGGGGGATCTCCTCTCAGACTTGGGTCAGGGCATCAGTGAGCTCCTGTGGCTCTTCTTGGTGGCATTGGGTGCACTGATACATAACGTCCCTGATGTTCTCAAGTGGATGCAGGTCTGGGCAACGCGAGGGCCAGTCAATGGCATTAACGCCTTCTTCATCCAGGAACTCTGGCCACATGAGGCTAGGCATTGTCCGGCGCCAGGGGGAACCCAGGGCGCATCTTACCAGCCTAAGGTCTGATGATTTTATCCCTGCGCATAACAGCAGTCAGGGTCCCGTTGGCTAGCACGTGGGGTTCTGTGGGACCCTCCAAGGACACGCCTCCCCAGACCATCCAGCTGGATGATGTTGCAGGCGGCATAACTTTCACCACAGCGTCCTGCTGCAGGTTCATGCGGTTCCATGGCCCTGTCCAGCGGTTCCCTTGTAAGGGCCCAGATCATACAAAGACACTAGCGGTTCCACAGCGGTTCCCTTGTAAGGGCCCAGATCATACAAAGACACTAGCGGTTCCACAGCGGTTCCCTTGTAAGGGCCCAGATCATACAAAGACACTAGCGAAACACAGAACTAGAAACTGAGTGGTAATTGGGATGAAAAGGCAAAACCTGCTATTCTTCATACTGACAGTTCGTGTTACCACGGCTACCCAAGAAATGCGAACTGCCCATGCAGACATTGACTTTGCTATTATTGGGTATTGTTTATTTCTATTGAGAGGACAGTCACACTATTTACATACTTTTTTGGTTTTTAGCAAGGCTATTGTTGACAGTAGGAAGCAAAGGCAGACAGGTGACGTAGAAAAACGCGATGTGATTTTAAGGGTGGGGGCGGGTATTGAACACCACCACTAGACACACAGCTCTGCACATAGAGGCTTTTTAACTAGCCATTGAAGTCAAATGTACATGGCCAGCCAAATGCATTCTAGAGCAGCCTTTCTGAAATATAACTAAGCCATATGTTATTCACTAGATGGACAAAAGTATTAGGACACCAACAGGAGCTTGTATGACATCCCATTCTAAATCCATAGGCATTCAAATTGAGTTGGTCCCCCCCCTTCGCAGCTATAACAGCTCCCACTCTCCTGGGAAGGCTTTCTACAAGATTTTAAGAGTGTCTGTTGGAATGTATGCCCATTGTTCCAGAAGAGCATTGGCGAGGTCAGACACTGATGTTGGACTAGAGGGCCTGGCTTGCAATCTCCCTTCTAATTCATCCCAAAAGTGTTCGATAGGGTTGAGGTCAGGTCTCTGTGTGCCAGGCAAGTGCTGCCACACCAAAACCATTCAACCTTGCCTTTGTGGGATGGTTTGTAAAGTCCGTGGTTCTCACTCATTCTATATTTGGGTTGTAGACAATGGAGTCAGTTCAGTAATTTCAACATCTCTGCTTTACAAAAGCCTGTTAATTACTTCATTGGATGGATGTTCCATTTTGCATTCAAATAAGAGGTCAGGTGTTGAGCACGAGCTCTCCTTGTCCAGAGCCCCACTCCCTGAACCCCGTCTCTCCACTGGAGTGGGGTGGGTTGTCTAAGGAGAGGCTCTGCCTCTTCCCAAACACTTGCTCCTGAAGCTCGATGATGTCATTGCGAATGTCGGCCATCATAAGTAGGAGAAAGTCAAATGACCCTGGTGGACCCTGGAATGAAATAGTGGTGTTTTCAATAAATGGTCTTCAGTGGGTAGAGAATGTTTGTACTATACATCATTATAAAGATGGACACAATCATTTTATAGAATCATTAGTTTCTTACAGGATGTGTTTAGAGAGATATTGTTAAACAAGTATAAGACTAATAGACTCACCGGTGGCCCTCTGGGACCCGGACTTCCTCTGTCACCCTGTGAAAACATCCACAAACATCCAGTTAATTCAAACATTTATGCAGATATCTACAAGACTACACACTGGCAGGAAAGACGTCTAAATAAGTTTAAACATTTTAAAGTTCCAATTATTAGCTTTTAAACGTTTCCAGGATATATTTTTATTTTTACAGCAATTACACTACACTCAAGACTTCAATAAACACGCAGACACACATGTGGACTCAAGCTTTAAATGTTAGTTGGGCCGGTGATTTAAACCATTTATTTCTATGTAGCTTCCCTTAGTTTTAAACCGCTTGACTGATTCAAAGTGTGAGGAGAATACAATTTACAAACTGCAGCAGCAACCCAAATCACTTGTTCTCATCTTCATCAACCTATGAGCAGAGGCCTATGTTTTGTAGCCTTCGTCCGTAATATTCAATAACCAATTAATTGTATTCAATATCACACTAATGATGAACTGACCTTCATCCCATTACTGCCTGGAGCTCCAGGTGGTCCCTGTGGGGAAGGAATACAGTGTAAAGTGTATTTACTTCAGTGTGCGGATGCAACCACAACGTCTTCAGAGTCCCAATCCAGGTCCTGTTTCCCAATCCGGGTCCTAGGGACCCAAAAGGGTGCACAGTTTTGTTGTTGCCCTAGCACTCCCACACCTGATTCAAATTAAAGACTTTATGATTACTTAAGTAGTAGGGCAAAAATAAATGTATTATAATTACAATAAGAATTCTTACAATTATAAATGAACTCCAGGAAATAAAATGTGGAGGAAGGGAAGGGGTCCTGAATACTTTGTTAAGACCCTGTATATAATAGGTCATTGTATGCGAGGGCTGTATTTGAATGTGTCTCCTGGGGCTCCAGTAATGCAGCCTGATGTTGGCAGCAGGAGAAAGCTTACCATTGCTCCTCTGCGACCCCTCTTTATGTGTTCCAGGTTGGGCTCAGGGCCCATCAGACCCATGTCTCCCCGTGGGCCCTGTGGTCCGGTCATGCCTCTCTCTCCAGGCTCTCCCTTCTCCCCTGGCTCTCCAGTGTCGCCTGGGATGAGATTGTTGTGAGCCAAGACAAGTGTGATTACCTGACAGGGGCCAGTTCCAGCGAGAGTGGAGATATGCCTCTGATTGGTCGATGAATGAAGGATGGTTTAACACCTGTGCCCATCAGATGGCTGACAAATATTAAAACAATCCTCACAGAATCTCTTGTAGAAAGCCAGGGGATAATTTGAATAACTGAAAACGTTTTACAGTACACAAAGTTGCACAGAAATACAATAAGACACTATAAAAGACCAAGTTACACATTTCAGTTCTCTGAAACAAATATGTAATGTTGATAAATTAAATGTGTGCTCCAGTTTCTTTTTTAAGGGGGAGAAGAAGGGATGAATGAGCCAACTGAAATCAGCACTATTGAGACCTTTACTTGCTACAATTGTAGTCAGTTGTTCACATTTACATATCTTAAGATGAACACAACAAGTCTCATTGGAAATAATTCTGCAAAAGTTACCAAATCGCAAATGTGAACCCATGACAGGAAACATAAACATGAGAGATGGAGGCCAACCAACCTGGGAACCCAGGGGATCCTGGAGCACCAGGTGGTCCAGGGAGAGGCGGGGTTTCAGGACCTTTCCCTACCCTCCCAGCAGAGGGCTTTTCACTGCTGTTCGCCAAATCAGGAGAGAGCAGCTACACACAAAAGAAAAGGGAAAAGACGTACAGTCGTGTATGGAACAGCATGGTAAGCAGCTTCTGCAAACTGCCATTATCTGTGTCTATGATTGGGGCATCTCTATGTGTAGTGATGCATAGTTGTCATGTAGTGCCGTAGTTGTACCTGGTTTAATGACTGAGAGATGCCCATCCCCTGTTTCAGCTGCAGCAAACTGTTCCTCATGTTGACAAAGTCCTGACAGGTCAAGGAGCAGGAGCCTGCACTCATCAGGGTATCCGCCTTTCCTGAGGAACTCACTGACAAAGTTACAAATGCATACCCCTTGCGTCCTCAGAGATCCCTCTCCTCTGACCTTCATCTCCAATGAGTTTTAAAAAGAAAAGGAGTAGAGGAGATAAGATGCAAGGAGTATGCAATTGAGGATCTCCCAGAGAGGAGACTTTCGCAGGCATAAAGACAGTGACACATACAAACACAAACACACGCTCAGCGAGTTAAACACTCACGTTTCAGGCTGGGTATGCAGGAGTGCTGGTCCGGTGCCAGGATGTAATCACTACGACAGCGACACCGGAAACCTCCCACTGTGTTCTCACAGTCGTGATCACACACACTACCGTTAGACTCCATACACTCATCAATGTCTGTGTGCGTGAGACAAAGAAAGCAGCTGTAACTACACACTGATTAGGCTGTATTCTCTCTCACAAGAGAGAGCGAAAGCAGGTGCTCTAATGGAGGATGACAGAGTAAAAACAATGTTAATTGGCTAATAAACAAGAGGATAATAAATAGCTGATCGGTAGAGAACCAGGAAGTAAGCTGACCTAAACAGTATGTCTGTTGGTTGCGATGCCTCTCTCGATCAAAGCGGTATCCAGGGTAACAGGTGCAGACAACTCGCCCAAAGTTGTCAGTGCACTGCTGTTCACAAGGGGAGCCAGCACACACATCTATATCTGGAGCACAGAATGAGAAGTACTGGTACAGATAAAATGCTAACAGCTCAATAGTAGCCACAGATGTTCTGCAAAGGTATGTTGTGTGAAATGTTGTCCTCTAGTGGACATGGTGAGTCATTTCACAAAATAGAAACAAAATAGCTAGAAACAACTTGCTCATGTTAAGTGAGCTGAAAAAGTGTAACAAGTGTTTACCTACTTTCAGGTATGCACTGGCCCATCACAAACCTGAAGCCTTCACAGCATTTCCTCCTGTGAACAGACAAACAGCATTTCACCAACCAATACAGATTTCAGTTACTATTCCAGTTCTACATCCGCTCTCTGATCTACACAGATTGTCTCTGACTGTTTTGGACACCCAGCTAGACCCCTAAACTCTCCCAATTCTCATCAGGACCATCCTGTCTGGCCATAAAACAGCTGAACAGAGGGAGAGCATCACCGGGGTTACACACACAAACACACATGGAACCAGCAAACAAAAACACATGTTACAGACATTAGGGATGAAAAATCAGAAACGGAAACTATGAATTGGAATATTGGAACCGTGATAGAAACACAGATCCAAAATAACACCTGGAGGAATGAGTGGGTGGTTGTGGGAAGAAAACAACTACTCTGAAAATGGCTTAGGTCAGAGGGAATCACCCAAGCTTCACTATAATACTTATTCCTGTCCAACCTTCATACAACCAAACTGTACATCGCTCCTCTCAAGAAGACATTCCTTGCCCACCCTCCGTTCTGTAAATTAAACTATGCCGGATGAAAGCCAGATACGGGAGAGACTGGCACTTTTATCTGGCTATGGAGATGTCGTCTTGTGCCAGAGAGCTGCAGATGGGACAGCACCTAACTGGGTAGCTGATAGGGGGTCCTGCCCAGGCATGACAGACATTCTCCAGCCTCCAGGGCAGTCAACACCCCTCCCGCCAGCGTGACCAGAGAGAGGACCAGGCTGGGCTAATGGGCAGCAGATGATGTGGACTCAGTCTGTCTGCCCCTGTAGCAGATGATGTGGACTATGTCTGTGCTTCTGTCTGTCTGCCTCTGCAGAAGATGGACAACCAGGAAGGGTCTGGTCTCTCTTAAATGTCTACCCAAAACATCAACACAAACCTCTGCTCTCTGTGTCCACCGCTCCCCTCAAAACATCAACAGATGCCTGTCAGTCACACTGCCCCCACAGCGCCCTGATCTGGTACTTACTGAAGGGGTCCTTGATTGATGATAGAGAAACTAAAGTATTAACAAACTAATGACTGAAATTCATGTTTCAATTTCATGTTTGTTTTAACATTGTAAGGCTAATATGTCAGCGTTTCTACAGTAATATAATTTCAGTCCCTATTCAGTATATACTATACACACTGTTTTGCACTGTTCTAACAGTGGCAGCAGACCAAACCACTGATCTATACAAGAACAGATCCAACAACGGTTGAAAGATGGCAGATCAATTTGGACTTTCAGACAGAACCAAAACACTGCAATCACTTTTTACAATTCCAAAATGGACAACTGTCAGTCAACCACATAGTTTAAATAATTTTTTTAAAACCAACATCTGGACAGTGTAAGTCAGTAATTGGGTGCAGCTTGGTAATGTCAGGAGACAAGCCAAGGGTTATCATCGAGAGTGATGAATGAATCTGGCAGGACTCTAAACAAATAGCCTTAAAAATACCTTTTAAATGTCCCCTTAGGCTTATGTTCTCAATGATTCTCTTCACAACATCTAAACATCCTTTCATTGTTAAGCCAGCACATGAAAAATTATCCATTAAATTCTCTTAGACATACATTTATAAAGCATAAAAACTGTGATCAATTTACATTACACATAAATGTTCATATCTTTTTTCTGTGTACTACAGTATCATCTTTTTCTGGTTAACTTTTGCCGACTGTTGAAACTGGTATCTACAAAGCTCTGTGTGATACACTATAACATTCAGCTAGACACAACTGACATTCTTGTCTAGTACAGAAAGCAGTCAGTGTCAACAAAAGTAGAAAACAAATGAAATACTTATATAACAAACATTTCCATATGAGAATGACATGGTGAAAAAACCTTTAAATATTTTAACCAGAACAGCTCACGTAATTTTGGTGGCACTGGAAAATTTACTGACACAATAACAAGGTTTTAAAGGATGAATTAAATGCTTTGGGGCAAGTTAATACATTTGCCAGACATGACATAAAGATGTGATGTCCCATAAAACAGTTGTGACGATTGCACTTACAGTTTAGAGAATTTTAAAACAGTTTCAAAAAAATGAGCCAAAGCGAATGAGAAAAACTGTAATATGGTCAATAGAGAATTGTCCTTTTAGAAAATGTTTTTCGGCAGTTGGCTCTAAACAAAAGTTAATATCAAATATTTAACAATGGATTTATGTAAACAGTACACTCTTTGCTTTTCCTTCAAAGAGTATGTGCACATTTTGGATTAACCCAAAATTGCTCAAAAAATGAATAATACACTCAAATCACACATTTGGTCTCGATGAAGGAACTATATTAAGCATCTAAATCTTTACTGTATAATGTGTAATTTGTTGAGAACAAAATGACATGACAATGGAATGGAAACTATAATCACCGAGTGATTGAGGGCTGGATTCAAAATCAAAGTAAACAACTGAAATTACAGACTGTTTTAACTTATGTACATTTCATCACAGCAACTCATCTGGTGTTCTCTGGCAACAGCCAATAGCTATAAACAGCATTAGAGAATCAATTGAATAGCCCAAACACAAAGTTGACTATGGAAGTTAACCCAGTGTTCTAACATCACAGGCTGAAGGCAGGACACAGGCACAGAGAGCAGGGGACATCTATTAAAAATTTAGACAAACTATAACCTGAACAGAACAACGTTATGAAGAGGAATGGAATCCAAAACAATGGCCAACAAGATACAAGACAGAAGAAGGAACATAAATATTGATCAGGAACACAGGTAGGGTGATAACAGAGAAAAGAGGAGGGGATTGGATCTCATAAAAGGTGACAAATGCATCTGAATGTAAAAAAAGACCCAACAATGACTGGTTATATACTCTTCCTGTTAAATTCCTCTATTCACATGAGTACAGCAGTACTAATGATCAATAGATACAGTGCACCCAGAAATATTATATTATTCACAGTGCTTCACTTTTTCCACAATACCCCATAATGATTTTTTGAAATGTAAAACGAAAAAAATCATAAAGTATTCACAGCCTTTGCCATGACAAAATTGAGCTCAGGTGCATCCTGTTTACACTGATCATCCTTGAGATATTTCTGCATCTTTATTGGAGTCTACCTGCGGTAAATTCAATTGATTGGAAGTGATTTGGAATAGCACACAACTGTCTATATAAAAGGTCCCACAGTTGAGAGTGAATGTCAGAGCACAAATCAAGCCATGAAGTCCAAGGAATTGCCTGTAGACCTCCGAGACAGGATTCTATTGAGGCACAGATCTGGGGAAGGGTACAGAACATTTTCTGCAGCATTGAAGGTCCCAATGAGCACAGTGGCCTCCATCATCCGTAAATGGAAGAAAAAGTTTGGAACCACCAGTTGCCCGCCCGGCCAAACTGAGCGATTGGGGGAGAAGGGCCTTAGTCAGGGAGGTGACCAAGAACCCGATGGTCACACTGACAGAGCTCCAGAGTTGCTCTGTGAAAAAGGTGAACCTTCCGGAAAGACAACTATCTCTGCAGCACTCCACCAATTAGGCCTGTATGGTAGAGTGGCCAGACAAAAGCCACTCCTCAGTAAAAGACACATGAAAGCCCACCTGGAGCTGGCCACAAGGCACCTGAAGGACTCTCAGACCATGAGAAACAAAATGCTCTGGTCTGATGAAACAAAGATTGAACTCGTTGGCCTGAATGCCAAGCGTCATGTCTGGAGAAAACAGGCACCGCTCATCACCAGGCCAAAATGAACCCTACGGTGAGGCATGGTGTTGGCTGCATCATGCTGTGGGGATGTTTTTCAGTGGCAGGATCGGGGAGACTACTCGGGATTATGGGAAAGATTAATGCAGCAATGTACAGAGACATCCTTGATGGAAACCTGCTCTAGGGCGCTATGGGCCTCAGACTGGGAAGAAGGTTAATCTTCCAACATGACATGACCTTAAGCACACAGCCAAGATTACAAAGGAGTGGATTTGGGACAACTCTGTGTATGTCCTTGAATGGCCCAGCCAGAGCCCAGGCTTGAACCCAATTGAACATCTCCGGAGAGATTAGAATATGGCTGTGCAAAGCTCCCCATCCAACCTGATGGAGCGTGAAAGGTCCTGCAAAGAATAATGGGGCGAATGCCCAAAAATAGATCGGTAGCATCAAAAAGACTTAAGGCTGTTTTGCTGCCAAAGCTGCTTTAACAAAGTATTGAGCTAAGGCTGTGAATACTCATGTACTTTTTTTATTTTTTCTTAATTTTAGCAGATCTATTAAAGATAATAAATACACTTTTTTCACTTTGCCATTGTGGGGTATTTTGTGTAGAATTATTAGGAATAGAAATATTGTATCCATTTGGATTATACCTGTAACATAACAAAATGTGGAAAAAGTGAAGCAATGTGAATACTTTCTGGTTACAATGTACATACATACATACTGTAGCTCTGATCGATTATACAACCCAGTTTCAAAAAATGCTGGGACACCATGTAAAATATAAAGAAAAACAGAATGCAATTATGGGCCAATCCTTTTAACCCCATTTTCAATAGAAAATAGTACAGTTCTCTGCCTGAGGAGCACCCCAAGTGAGGAGCACCCCAAGTGAGGATCACCCCAAGTGAGGATCACCCCAAGTGAGGAGCACCCGAGGGCCCACACGGGGTCCATACCAGACCGATGCTGCCAAAAACAGCACAGAGATGCCGTAGTAATAGCAAGACAGGAACCAGAGTACAGGCTGGAGCAGGATCACTTTACACTCCAGATGATGTACTCTAGCAAGAGTCTCCCTCCTGGGAAGAGGGCTCACAGTGATTGTGTTCCATCCAGGCTTGGTGTGATTTATTTGTGCATTCACAGCAGGAATGCACTAAAAAGACTGGATGTTCCTGCTAGGCCCCCAGTTGTCTGCCGCCTGAACAGACAGCACCGGGGTTACACCAAGAGCGGAGCAAGAACCCGTCTAGAAGGATGCTTGGCCTTGTATTTGCCGTCGAACCTCAGAACAGGGTCCTGGTAGGTTCTGGAGAGGCAATGTGATGTTTCATATTTACTAGGTCAACTCCACGACTCCTTGGAGGGAGCTGAGGCAATTTAAGGGGATTGGTTTGGCAGTTGAGGTTGAAACACAGTGAGAGGGAGATGAAAGAGGGAGATGTTGACATGTCACGTAAAGGATGAGGGAGCGAATGAGTGATCCATCTTCCATGTCAGCTGTGCTTGGTGGTCCTTGTGTGGGTCTCTGTGAGTGAGAGAAACACAGGATAGGGATCACCTTGTGTGGGGCTCTGTGAAGGATAAACACAGGATAGGGATCACCTTGTGTGGGGCTCTGTGAGGGAGAAACACAGGATAGGGATCACCTTGTGCAGGTCTCTGTGAAGGAGAAACACAGGATAGGGATCACCTTGTGTGGGGCTCTGTGAGGGAGAAACACAGGATAGCGATCACCTTGTGTGGGGCTCTGTGAGGGAGAAACACAGGATAGGGATCACCTTGTGTGGGGCTCTGTGAGGGAGAAACACAGGA